>CM033800.1:31197347-31378210 GCA_019656835.1 Rhododendron ovatum
TGGGTATCTTTTACAGATCCTACATTCTCGGGATCTCACTCCTTTAACGGAATATTACTGCTTCTGGACTCTTCCAGAATGTTCTCTTTACTTCAACATCTAATAGGACTTCTTTCCTTATTCGGCCGTCTCATGGCCGAACAAAGGGACTGGGCCAGTTACCTCACATGTAACTGGGTCCTTTAATAATCTGAACCATTCCTTTCTTTAGGGGGTTCTCCTCCTGTTCGGCTCTCTCATAGCCGAACAAGGTACTTTGAACAGTGGCTTCACGTGTCACCGGTCAATCGTGTTGACCTTTCATAAGCTCCATGCTCGGGTGCTTCTTGGGCCTGCTCGGGAATACCTCCCTACAATTGCTCCCCAGCTTCACTTGTTATCTTTTACTCAGATGATGTGTGAAGCTTCTCTTCCGAGCAAATTCATTCTGTTCCTGCACCTTATATATTGGAGCAACTTATCATCATTGTACCATGACGAAAACACCTTTTAGGCCGTCTCAAGCTTTCAGCCCTAACCTTTACACGCGTCAATGATTATATTGTTCACATTAAATGCGGACAGGCGTGTTTTGGGGAACGGAACACTCAAACGCCGTCTGGGGTGACGTTTCACTTACGCCATCCTACCTGTAGGGTATTTTTGGGTTTTCGTCCCATTTTTAAAACACCCCAATCTCTCTCTTAGACTTCCCTCTGCAGAAAAAAGACTGTTCAAGCTTTTCCCCGCCATTGAAGCTCTGTTCATCGTCTCAAGACCTCTTCTTTTAGGGATTCCATCGACTATTCTCGTAAGTCATCATTTCTTCTTCTTACAACTCCATTTCTCTAGTGGATTGTTTTCAATCATAGTTTAGGGTTTCATTGTCCCCATTTCTTTGTACTTCATAGAATCCCAAAATCCTTTCTGGTAATGGGTAGATTTCGAAGGCACTGTAATACTCCTCAAACCATGGCTAGTTTCAGATCTCGATATGGGATTCCTGACGATGTAGCCACTGTATTGGCTTCTGAGGATGCCATTCGTGAGAGTTTCGATTTCGACACTCTTCACATTCCTGTAGTAGCTATTGTCGAGGGTGGGGTTAGATTCCCCTTGGCTCCTCTGCTTCGCCAAGTTTTAGCATACTATAGACTTTCCCCAATGCAAGTCTCTGCTAACTTCTTCCGAGTAGTTATGGGTATTAATACCATAAATCAGATGTTAGGGACCTCTTTAAGTTTATACGACATTCATCATCTATACAGTATTTCTGGAACCGGGGATGCCCTCACATATTATTTAAAGAGTAAGGATTCTAGGAAGAAACTTGTCCTTGAACTCCCTGACTCTGCTCGAGGGGATGACGACGACTTCCTGATTGTCACGGGCAACTTCGAACCCAGAGATGAGGACCGCTAAGTGATTGGTTTTCACGCTCATCATGTATTCGGGAGCCCACGTTAGTTCTTTTCTCCTAATTCATATGTCTTATCCTTTTTCATAGGAAAAGCTTTTTCATGCCTCTAATTATTTGTGCTCTGCTCTATTGCAGCATCAAACATTAACCGGGGTTATAATATCATAACCCCTCAAGTGCACGTAGCTGATATCAAGCGAGCACTTGCTTTCAACGGTGAAGGGACTTACCTTGCTGGCCGAGCAAGAGCAGCTCAAGTACTGCTGAGTTACAAAGCATCATACGGGGGTTTTATTGATCGGCGTACCCGTGCAGCGGACAATCTTGCAGTGGCTGGTCCTTCAAGACCTGTTCCCGAACAAGGAGAAAGGCGTTCTCGGACACCTCCAATCTCCGACGAACCAATCCCCCTTGCCGAAGAAGCCTCCAGTCCCACATCAAGTTCTTCTTCCAGTGGTTATACCCCCTCACCTCCAGCAATGAACCAGCCAATTGATTTAGGGAGTCTTCTCACCATACCTGGTCGAGGTCGCGGTGCTGCTCGGGGCCAAGGTGGCCAAGGTCGTGGCCGCCGCACTCAGACTCAGACCGATGCTCCTCCTGGCTTTTCTCCAGAAGAAATTGAGGCCATCCACAGAGAGAAACGTCAACGGGTGGAGCAGCCTCACGAAAGACCCCCACCTTCCTCCTCGTCTCCTGCTCCAACATGGGCTCCCGCTTTCTCTCATGGGAACCGAGCTATCACTGCTCAGGACACTGTCAAGACTGAAGGGACTGCCCTTGCATTGTCCCAGGCCTTTTTGTTACCTGGGGACATGCAAAAAGAAGTTGCAATGTCTCCAGACAATCTTCTCAGCTCCTTCATGTCTCACAACGCCAAGGTAAAATTTCTTTTTGTGATCATAGTGTATACAGCATTTAATAGTTATGTTTATCATAGCTATTTTGAACGTTTCCAGGTGATGCAAAAAATGGTGGCCATGGCTCAAAAACTCAGCCAATCAGAGCCCCAACGAGCCAAACTCGTCAGTGAGAACTCCAAGCTCCAACGTACCATCATCAGGCTTGAAAGAGAAAGGAACCAGGCCCTGGGGGTAGCAGATGGCTTGAAGGGACAGTTGAAAGGGACTGAGGACAGTCTTGCTCAAACTCTGAAAGAGCTTGAGACAAGCCAGACTGAAGCCAAAGCTGCATTTGAAAAGGGGTACAATGAAGGAATCAAGGTTGCCACTGAAAGTTACACAAACCAGATGCCTGGGATTCAAGACCAAATTTGGGTGGCATCCTGGACAGCTTGCCTTGCAAAAGCTGAGATTCCTGAGTCCTCTCCCCTATGGAGCAACATTGAGTTACCAAGTGCAGCGGCTGGTCAAGAGGAGGATATCACTGAGGAGGGAGATGAAGAACAAGATGTACTGACGTCTGAGCCTCCAATTACTGAAGTCGAGCCACAGAGTGATACGACCAACCCTGGCCAAAAGGAAGCTAGTGGTGGTCAACTTGGAGATGAGAATCCTACAAACGTCCTTACTGCACCTGAAGCTCCTCCAACTGTTCCTACAACCGTCCAAGATCTTACTGAGGATGAATGAGTTCAATCCTCTTTTGACATTCTGTTTTGCCACCTGTTGAATTTGTGGGTTTGTGATGTTAGGATACTGTATTAAAAAACTCTTTTAGTATCTTGTACTGTTCCTTTAGTTTGTAAGTTGTCCCGTACTTATTCGTTTTCACGTACGTATGCATATACTCGTATGCTTCCAAGTTTGTGCATATTCTCGTATGCTTTGCATAGTCTCGTATGCTTTATGCATGTATTCGTATGCATCTCAAAGGTTTATCTCGTACTCAAATTCCATACAAGTGCTTTCATACTCGTACTCGTTAAGTTTCACGTACTTAAAACATCACACAAGTGTTTCGTACTTGCGTTCTCACAAGTTGATAAGCAGTGATTAATATTTCACGTACTTAAACTTGAGTTTAAGTTTCACGTACTTAAACTTGAGTTTAAGTTTCACGTACTTAAATGAAATTTACACAAGTGTTTCGAACTTGTGTTCAAGTGTCACGTACTTAAATGGATATCCTATACCCTGCTCCCCAATACGAATGAGGGAAATTAATTTCGTAGTTCGTATTTAAAACAAATTTCAAGAACAACAACAGTTATACTAAAAAAAAAAAAAAGTAACTTCATTCATAAGCTATAGAACTCAAGAGGGCGTTATTTGTACCCCTTGCAGCTAAAATAACAAAACTAGAACATAAGAGAGTTTTATTCGTAACTCTCACACAATCACGATGTGTACAAAGAAAAGTATTTTTTATACAAAAAACTTCCTCAAGTTGTGGACATTCCAAGGTCTTGGCACCGGGTTCCCGTCCAGGTCTGCCAATCGATAAGCCCCAATGCCCACAATCTCAGTAACTCGATATGGGCCCTCCCAATTGGCCCCCAACTTTTCTTCATTAGCCACTTTAGTGTTGCCGAGCACCTTTCGCAGCACAAGGTCCCCAACACTAAATTCCCGTGGATGCACATGTTTGTTGTAGCCTTTGATTAGCTGCTCTTAGTACGAGGCCAAGTGCACTAGGGCCCGTTCTCGTCTCTCCTCGGCAAGATCTAATTCAATCTCCAAGGCTCGATCGTTGCCTCCACTTTCAACCAAATTAGTCCTGTTGGTCGGCAGACCTACCTCCAATGGAATAACAGCCTCTGTTCCATACGCCAAAGAATAGGGGGTCTCTCCCGTAGATCTCCTAGGTGTTGTTCGGTATGCCCATAGAACCAATGGCAATTCATCAGGCCATTTCCCTTTTGCTTTATCCAAACGTTTCTTAATCCCATCAAGAATGGTTTTGTTAGAAGCCTCTGCTTGGCCATTACTTTGAGGGTAGGCCGGAGTTGAATAGTAATTTCTTATCCCATACTAGGCACAGAAAGTTTTGAATTTTTTCTGAAACTGAGACCCATTGTCTGTAATCAATGAGTATGGGACTCCAAAACGAGTAATGATGCTTTTCCACACGAACCTCTCTATCATAGGTTCGGTGATTTTAGCCAATGGTTCTGCCTCAATCCATTTGGTAAAATAATCCGTTGTAACTAGCAGAAATTTTTGATTTCCAGTTGCTTTGTGCAATGGCCCCACAATGTCCATTCTCCACTGAGCAAACGGCCAGGGACTTGTCAAAGGCACCAAATCTTCGGCTGGTGTTCAAATCATTGGTGAAAACTTCTGACACTTTTCACAAATCTTTACGTACACCTTAGCATCTTCTTGCATGTACGGCCACCAATATCCTTGAGTAATTGCTCGGTGGGCTATGGACCGGCCCCCAGCATGGCTCCCACAAGTTCCCTCATGAATTTCGTGGAAGAATTTTTGCACCATTTCAGGGTGCACACAAAGCAAATAGGGCCCTGTAAAAGACTTCCTGTATAATTTCCCTTCAGGTGATAACCAGAATCGAGCAGATTTGGTCCTTATTTTATGAGCCTCCTTTTTGTCTTAAGGGAGTTTTTCATCTCGTAAGAACTCAACAATTGGATCCATCCAACTTGGTCCCTGGTTCACGTCCAAGACCATCTCCACGCTTCTTCCAATGCTTGGCTCGGTTAGATATTCTACAGCTATCTTTCTTTTGAACTCGGTTGGTACAGCTGCAGCCAACCAAGCTAGTGAATCTGCATGTGCATTCTTTCCAGAACTTATCTGCTCAATATACACTTTTTCAAAAGTATCGAGCAGATCTCCGGTCACTTGTACATATGCTGCCATCTTCTCGCTCCGTGTTTCATATTGCCCGGACAGCTGATGAACTACAAGCTGTGAATTACAATATACCCTAACATGTTCGGCTCTTAGGGTTTTTGCACTTCTCAAACCAGCTAAAAGTGCCTCGTATTCCGCCACGTTGTTGGATGCATTAAACCCAAGCCGAACTGATAGCTCCAACATTGATCCTTCAGGGGGAAAAAGAACTACCCCTATACCTGATCCGGTATTGCAAGCGGACCCATCAATAAATAGCTTCCATTCCAAGGGATTTTGTTCGGCTAATGCCTGTTTCTTCGTTACAGGAGACTTTGCTTCACACTCCTTTCTCGTAGGAGGCAAAGGTGCAACCGCAGGTGAGAATTCTGCCACAAAATCTACCAATACCTGGCCTTTGATTGCTGTGCGCGGCTGATAGTCGATGTCATATTGGCTCAATTCAACGGACCAAGTCGAGATCCTTCCCGAGAAGTCTGCCTTTCGGAGCAGTGATTTTAATGGGAATTCAGTGTAAACCACAACTTTATGGCTCTGGAAATAATGTGGCAATTTTCTTGTTGCTGTCCTTAATGCTAGGACCAATTTTTCGAGGAGCAAATACCGTGTTTCGGCATCTAACAAAGTTTTGCTCACATAATAAACTGGGATTTGCTCGGATCCCTTATCTCTTAAAAGTACTGCACTCACAGCATGCTCAGAAACAGCTAAGTATAAAATTAGAGACTCACCTGTTTCTAGAGTCGAAAGAAGGGGATGAGAGTCCAAATATCCCTTTAGATTTTGGAAGGCTTGTTCACATTCTGCTCCCCATTCGAACCCTTCCCTTTTCTTTAACAGCTGAAAGAAAGGTTTGCACTTGTCACTTGATCGGCTAATAAATCGGTTGAGAGCTGCTGCCATCCCGGTCAATCGTTGGACTTCTTTCGTTGTCCGAGGACTTTCCAGATTTTGTAAGGCCTTTATTTGGTCGGGATTCGCCTCTATTCCCCTTAGAGTTACAAGATGACCCAAAAACTTTCCAAAACCGACTCCAAACGCACACTTCGAGGCGTTGAGTTTTAACTTGTATTTCCTCAAAATCTCAAAAACTTCTCTCAAATCTGCAATATGGCCTTGCCTGGCTTTACTTTTTACCACCATGTCATCTATGTAAACCTCCATAGTTTTGCCGAGCAATTTTCTGAACATGATGGTTGCCAGTCTCTGATACGTTGCCCCTGCATTTTTCAACCCAAAAAGCATGACATTATAATAGTACAACCCTCGTGGTGTAATAAAAGACGTCTTCTCCTGATCTGGCCCGAACATTGCAATTTGATGGTATCCTCGATATGCATCGAGGAAACTCATCCGCCCATATCCCGCTGTTGCATCAACCAACTGGTCAATCCTTGGAAGAGAAAAACTATCCTTTGGGTACGCCTAGTTTAAATCTGTGAAGTCAACACATACACGCCATTTTCCGTTCTTTTTTTTGACGACAACAGTATTTGATAGCCATTCTGGATAATAAACTTCCCTTATTGCCTTGGCTTCCAACAAATGATCCACTTCTTCGATTACAGCGTCAACGTGCTGTACGGCTGCCCTTCGTTTCTTTTGAATGACCGGTTTATGCTGTCTATATTCAAGTGATGGCAAATAACATCTGCACTTACCCCAGGCATCTACTCTGGTGTCCAAGCAAATACATCGACATAAGTTTTCAAGAAACTTATCAGTTCACTCTCTTTCTCTTCTGGTAGTGATTCCCCAATTAGAAAATACCTATCTGGATCAGTCTCGTTGATCAGTATTTTCCTTAAATCCTCAACTACCCTTTCGGTTGGGTCTTTTCCGATATCCTCAATGGTCGGCAGATTCGGAATTTCCACAGTATTAACATGGTGGGCAGTATGGACTCTTTTTATGATGGATACCAAACATTGTTGAGCTATCTTTTGGTTACCTTTGATGTGCTCAATCCCATTAGACCCTAGGAACTTTACCATCTGATGGAAAGTTGAAGAGACTGCCCTCATCTTGTGCAACCATGTTCTCCCTATAATCACGTTATAGGAAGACGGTATATCCACCACTAAGAAGTCGGTTCGTAGCACCACTGTCCCAGCCCGAACAGGCAGAGTTACCTTGCCTAACGGCCAAACTGCTCCTGCTCCAAATCCGACCAATGGAGTTACTGATTGTACCAAATCTTCTTGTGTGAGCCCCAGTTTCTTGAATGCATCATAGTATAGCACTTGGGTGCAACTCCCTGAATCCACCAGGATTCTTTCCATATCATATTCCCCAACTCGTAGGGTTATGACCAAAGCATCATTGTGAGGTACCTGGACTCCTCCTAGATCTGCATCCGTAAAAACTATGCCCTCGTTGAGTGCCTCTTCATTGCGCCCTCTTTTCTTCCCCAACTGCAATACATGTTGGTCATGTTTCACTTGTCTCTGAAGTAATCTCACCTCATTTCTCGTATAAGGTTTGGCTAATCCGTGTATCATATGGATTACCCCCTTTGGATTCTGTTCGTAATCCAACTCCATTGCCTTGTCTTTATCTTTTGGATCTTCTTGGATAAATTCTTTGAGATAGCCTCGCGAGACCAAATCATCAAGGTGTCGTTTAAACATCTCACAATCCTCCGTCATATGGCCCCAATCTTTATGGTAACTGCAGTGCTGATTCGTAGCACGTTTTGCGTCTTTATTCCCACCAAGAGTTGGGGGCCATTTGAAATATGGCTGATTCTTTATTCGATAAAGAATCCTGTAAATGGGCTCTTTCCAAACCGTGTTTATTGAAAAGAATGACTTGGGATCCGGGGCTTGTTTATCCTTGTACTGCTCTTTCTTCGCCTGCCCATAATCTTTTCTTTCACGATAAGTTTTGGGCTCTAGCTTGTCAGCTTTCTTTATAGGCCCCCTTACTTGCTCGGTGGCCAACTTTCCATCCTCTCGTAGGATGTCATCCTCGTTCCTGGCGTGCTGCTCAATTCTCTCCATTAATTTTGCCAATGTCTGCACGGGACTCATGTTTAGAGACTTACGCAGTTCCCCTCGAACAGGTAAGCCTGTTTTAAACGTAGCTATTGCGTACTCTTCACTGCATCCTTCAATCTCGTTGAAGGTTTCCCAGTACTTTTTTGCATAAGTCCTGATCGGCTCGTCCTGTCCTTGCTTCATAAAAGTAAGACTCTCAAAGGTTTTGGGAGCTTTCCTGCTCGTCAAGAACCGTGCAGTGAATTCCTCAGCCAACTGCACTCATGTTCGGATAGATCGTGAGCCCAATTTGTGGAACCATGACAAAGCAACCTTCCCTAAACTCGACGGGAACATCTTGCACATGATTGCATCATCCCCTTCATGCATAAACATTGCTTGCTGGTAATGCTGAATATGGGCCACGGGATCAGCATCTGTCTCGTAGAGGATGAATGTTCCGTGCTTTACCCTGGTCGGCAATCTAGCCTCCTGTAACTTTTTTGCAAAAGGGGAGGATGCTATATTCTGAAGTACTTTCCGTGCTGCTTCCCGTGCAGTCATGGCTTCATCCTTTGGTCCTTTCTTGGATCTAATTTGTTCCCAATCGGAATCAGGTCTCTCGTACCTGTCCCTATGATGTTTTCTACTCCCTTCCTCCTCGGGGGTAGAGCTTCGACCTCTGCTTCTCCTCTTTCTTGGAGATACCCTTCCTCGCTCAGGTGTTCGGATATTGCTCCTCCCTTTTCGTGGAGAAGTTTTATGTCGCCTCGGGGTCAGACTTCTGCTTCTGCTCCTTCTTCTTCGTGAAGGAGCCTTTTGGTACTGTACCAAAGCGTATTCACTACCTCTAGAATTTCTTCGAGATAGTCCAGAGTCCTCCGGATGTTCTCTGATTCTCTCTAGTTCTCTGATTTCATGTTCTCGTTTTTTGATCAAACGAGCATACTCCTCAATTTCTTGTCTCTTCTTATCAAGAACGTCTTCACTACGGTATACACTTCTGGAGTGTGCAATCGATTCATCCCCTTGATGGGATTTAGTCCTTCTCGTGGACTTTGATGCTGTCTCTCCATCTCTATTTCTGGAGTTGCCGTGGATAGTGGGGGGCTGGCCCTTACTCGTGGTCCTCTTGTGTCCTCCTTCGGGCTTTCTCGAAGCCCCGGGTGGAGACTTATCCCCTCCTCCAATTAACACATCTTTTGGGTCGTGTGGCGTTGCTGGATCTACTTCCACCATGGTCGTATTTCAAAGGGAACTCTTTCGTTTCCCACAGACGGCGCCAATTGTAGGTGGAGAAATTCTACCAGTGCTTTAGACAGAGTCGGATTATTACGGCTTATTTATGCCTCTTTGCCGGAACCCTAATTTGTCGTCGGAAACCTAATCTGCAAAACAGACAGGGAGTGAGTGCACCTTTGCCTCTCGTGGCAAAGGCCCTCCGATGCTAAAGTTAGTATCACGTACTAGCAATTGAACCCTAATTATCAGTAGGAAAGCAATATGGATGCAGAATATTGCGTACCTCTTTTCTATGAGTTTACCTCGTATTTATAGATTCATAGGTGCTTGCTGTCCAAACATCCGTATTGCCCTAGGTTTCCTACCTCGTATAGGAAACCCAGGATATCTTGGATTCTCGTTCCCTTATCAGTTCATTACCTTAGTCCTTTTAGGACTCTTTTCCTTAATGAGCCGAACATCTCATTCCTGTTGGGTATCTTTTACAGATCCTACATTCTCGGGATCTCATTCCTTTAACGGAATATTACTGCTTCTGGACTCTTCCAGAATGTTCTCTTTACTTCAACATCTAATAGGACTTCTTTCCTTGTTCGGCCGTCTCATGGCCGAACAAAGGGACTGGGCCAGTTACCTCACATGTAACTGGTCCTTTAATAATCTGAACCATTCCTTTCTTTAGGGGGTTCTCCTCCTGTTCGGCTCTCTCATAGCCGAACAAGGTACTTTGAACAGTGGCTTCACGTGTCACCGGTCAATCGTGTTGACCTTTCATAAGCTCCATGCTCGGGTGCTTCTTGGGCCTGCTCGAGAATACCTCCCTACATTTAAAACCCTCGTTCAAGCAAACAGCCAGTGACTCTGATGTCCTATGCACCATTTCAACATCAATTATAACATCATTGTTCTTTTTTTCTATAACTGGATGCCCGAGCGAGTTGGCGTGCAACTCGACTAATTCCGGGACCCTAAAGTTGACGAACGGGCAAATGTTTAAAACCACGAAAAATTTTATGCACTTCTCTTATTAAGCATAATAGAATAGTGATGTCGCTTACTTCTCATTGTACTATATCTAACGTAGTTGAATTAGGCCGTACCTTGTTTCCAACTTGCTTCAATGCTCTAGCGGACTTGGAAAACTTCATTCAATGCCTCCTTTTTGACCGAAATGTTATCATTAAGGTAGGTTCGAACTCTCGATTTTGGACCTTTCTTTCGTATGGACGATTGAAGGAATATCACATTCTCCCTCATCATCGGTAATATCGCGTTTGCTAATACTTCATTTGTCTAAAAACATGATAGACTCGTCTAGTGTGTTTCTACCATTTCTCAAGAACTTCGATTGTCAAGAAGTGCAAATTTCCCGATGTTTAATTTGCTCCATATATTGATGGGTTCAAAGTTACCATAAATGTAGGTTGTCAAAGCCGATTGCGCAAAATTTTAACATTATTTTGGAAGCTTAGAAGTCTCAAAAAAATGGCGAACAAGAAGTCCCAAACGATGAGAATACACAAGAAGAATGATTTGGGTAAAATTTAGCAAATTGCGCCTAGAGCGCAGTACATCAAGAGAGAAAGCTTGTATGCGCCTGGGCCGCAACTTAAAGGCGCCTAAGGCACATGCGATGTCGCAAATAGTTCTAATTCCTTTTTTAAGGGATTGCAATGGAAAAGTGTGAGAGGCCATACATAAAGTAGACGGACCGTGCCTAGAACACATCAAAGACGATCCGTGCGAATCAAAAATAGGCCCCGTAATTTTTGGATTCATCAATTGGTCATGTTTCTTCACCTCTACCTCAACCTGATCATATAGTCAATACATTGTGCACTTATGTTTAAATCTTACTCACTTTGTGAGTGTGTGTCCCATGGCACCCTAGCTAGCTAGTACCGTAAATTTGAACGAACAATCAACTCGATAGACCCCTCGAGAGCTTCTTCCACTAGTACTCCATTTCGATGTTTATCGGGGGCTCTTTGGGTACATAATCAGAGAGCGAATGAGTTCTTCAACAAAATTGTACAATTCCGCGAGCCCTTCCAACCCAGTTCTGATAGTCTCTCTGTAGTGGCTCCTGAACTGGGGCACGAATAGCTGACCGAGCATTGTTGCACAGAGCAAGCATGAGGATACTTGTCCGCTATTCAGTATGAGAATCTGGGTGATCATAGCACCACCCTCAGAATGTTGCTCAGTAAGGGGGTCCAGTCGGGCCTCTGTCGCACAGTTAGGGCACCAAGCATACCCAACCTTGACTCCCCTAGGCCACCTGAAGGAATACAGATACGCCAGGAGGGCCCCATACGGCTACGCCTGGAGAATAATCATTGGGGTTTGACCTGGCCATGTGCTTTATTACCGGTTTATCCCATTCGTCACATAAGACGTCACCTGAGGCGGTTACCCGAGCGTACCCTCTATGCGCTAGCTTGGAGGCCAAGCAAAGTAAGGTTTATAAATACAAAGGGACTCTAACCTAGAGAGGTCTACCGTTCTACCATAACCCTAGACCTATATACACTTCTCCCTACATCTAACTTGATCGTCGGAGAGTCACTGGGCTTCCACAACCCTAGTGACTTATTGCAGGTCCAGCGGCGGGCGCACGGAGCAGTGGAGGAAGGAACCGGAACCAACCCACGGTCAATATCCCGATAAATCGAACCCCTACAATTGGCGACTCTGCTGGGGACCTTGCCGCATTCTCAGCGTCCCATTCCTTCTTTTTCCCTAGCTCCGTTCAAAATTCCTGAACCAAAATGGTGGAAGTTGAAGATCCACATCTCTCCGATACGACCCTCGGTCTCGGCCCCCTCGAAGACCTTCACCTGGGCTCCGGCGGAGCCAACGTCCTAGGCAAAAACCACATGTCCATTGGCGTCAGAGCCGGCACCTCGACGCCTGACGCCGGGACTACCTCCGAACTCCATACCTACATCCATCACCTGGAGCAGAAGATCGACGACCTCACGATGGTCGTAGAGTGGGACAGGCACGTTAGGGACGAGCTGGCAGAGATCAAGCACCTCTTCCAGATCTTCCCATCCCTCTCCACCGGAAGCTGTGATGGGCGAAGGAAAATAAGTTAAGGTTGTATTTCTTGAATTTACTTTAATTTGGAAGTTTACACTTTTTAAATGGAAGCTAAAAATATTTCGTCTTGATTCTTTCTGACGTTGTTTTCTAATACTGTATTGTATCTCCTAAAATAAGGGACACCATAATTTACTTTTTAAGTTACTTTTTTAAAGCAGTCTTGCTATTGTCAGCCCACTAAGCTGACAATAAGCACACTAGAAGGCAAGAAAAATATAAATTTTTGTTTATTTTTTACACCCTTTAATATACATTTACACAACTACTATTGTCAGCACAATTTTAGAATTTTCCTTTTTAAAGTTACTAGTGACTGTCTTCCGTCAACCAACTTTTCATAAATAAAACTTAACTAATTTAATTGTTCGTTTCTACCATCTTTTAATAGAATGAAAACCTTACTTATCATTATATAACTTGTCTTAATCCGAATTGAAATAAGAGTGCGTGGTACGAGCGTTTTACTGAAATAAATTATTTTTCGACCACTTGAGGGTAAAACGGTCATGCATTTTGATGAACAAAATATTTTTCATCAAATCCAATTCGGTAGGAAAGTAGATTGGACAAGCTTTCTAATGGTTCAAATCACACACAAGTTAGAGTTCGGGAGTGTTTGGGACAAGTTCGCCATGTTGGACTTGTTGTGCATCATTCAAGATGTGCCCGGGGAGTAAAGGCCTACGTCTGAGGCGCATTAATGTGGCATAATATGTCAAACTTTGTAGACTTGTCCCGAACACTCCCGAACTCTAATTTGCGCGTGATTTGAACCGCTAGAAAGCTTGCCCAATTTAATTTTTATCCCAAGTAGTTTGGATAAAAAATCATTTGTATGTCAAATGAAGTGACAATTTTACCCTCGATGGGTAAAAATACAATTTGTTCCGGTAAAACGCGTGTATACTTCTCATTTTAAATTGGATTAAGACCCATTATATATCAATAAATAGTGTTTTTAAATTACTAAGAGATGGTGTAATCCAACCATAAAAATATTTGTGTTTTATTCATGAAAACAGTGTAGAAACAAGACAACAACAAAAATCGTTGAAGCCACTAAGGCTAAAACATATTTCATTTGGTAATCAAATTCCTAATTCTAGGGTATTTCTTCTTTGCATAAGTGTTTCATAGTGTTCATAGAGTACGCACAATCCATCAAGGCTTAGGAAAAACCATTTCATCATCGACGTTCGCCCAAAGCGGTGCTTAAATATTTTCAAATTCAAATCTAGGTGTCCAAAACTATCAACACAACAAAAATTGAGAATATTTCCAAACGAGAACTCCAAAAAAGATTGATAGTATCCTCGATATTTCAATCTACTACCACCATATTACAACTACCATCTTTAATGCCGCCAAAACGGATTTCCTATCATTCTCGATTCAAGAAAATACTCTTAATCCAAATACATTGGTAAAGCCTCAAAATTTCTAGATTGCGAAGTATTCTCATTGTATTAGTTGATAGAGGAGAAGTGACATCACCAGATTTTACTATTGCGATCATTTAAAACTATTTTGTGTGTTTGGTTGTGGTGATAGTATTGTCCAAAGACTCCAAACTAGATGTGCAGATTTTCATGAGCCATGAAATTTTTCCATATTAGCAGTGCTACGGTGTCATGACAAAAATCTATGCAGAGACGTGTCCTGGAATGCTAGAATACCACCAGAAATGATATCGAAAATATTTTTTTATTGATCGGCAAAAGAAAATTTTATTAATCTTCGCAAGATTACAAAGATTAATTAAAATGACAAGGGCAATTGGAAAGATTTCGGAAATACCACCAGAACGGTTTTGGAAACCAAAAAAAATTTGGAGCTCCAGTCCTCACCAAAGGGCTAGACAAGGAAAACACTGGAGCTCCAAAACAGAACCGATGATACCGCTTACTTATCTTAGCCCGACGTCTAACATAGTTGAATGAGACTCTGTTTTGTTTTCAACTTGCTTCAGTGCTCCAATATATGCATGCACTTGGAAATTTCATCCCTCAGCCGTCTTCCTCAACGAAATTTAAGCACGATAAAGTAGCCTTGAACGCATGATTGTGGACCTTCCTTGTAAGGCCGATTGAAGGAATATTGCATTCTCCATCACAATCAATAATGTCTGCTTTGCGCGGCGCTGCATCTTTTTAGAAAGGTGATAGACTCGATCTATTGGTTTTTTTCACATTACACGTACAATTGTGACGGTGAAGAAGTGCAATATATCCCAATGTTCAACTTGGGTTTAACTGCTAAGTATTTTTGGCTATGTTGTTAAAGACTTGCAAAAGATTATCGGGTCAGCAAATGGCGGGTCGTTAACAGATTGAAGAGCATAATTTTGTGGCTCGCAAGTGAATGAGCTCGTCGACAAAATTGCACGATTTTGCAAGCTGAGGTGGACAAACTTAAATCCTTTCTGCTCCTACGGTTCTAGATCGAAATTCACGATAGTTACCACTTCCTTATCTTGTTTAACTCATCTTCAAATAGAAGAGAAGTTGAGGTTAGCCGGGAGAACAAGCTAATTAATGGACCAAAGCGCATCAAGATACGAATCGAAATGCATGCATTTGACTGTCTAACAGGCATTTGTTATATGTCGATTTCTCTCTTTTTTTGGCAATGTATTAAGTCGTTTCCATGATTGTACGTTGGAAAAACTGATTATACAAAGTTTGACATTAGGAAGTCTCGGGGAATTGCGAACATGAAGTGCCAATGAGCACAGTGCGCCAGCCAGAAGAAGGACCTTGCTGCGCCCGGGGAGCAAATTAAATGCGCCTCAATCAAGGGGAAAAAACCTGGTCGCGCCCTGGCGCACAGGAATTGCGCCTGAGTTGCATTGGCGCATCATATTATAATTCCTATACGAGATGTGAATTTTTTTTATATACTTAGAGATCAGTCATGACATTAAGGAGAGTGACTCAGAATTGGATCAAACAATTATAAAAGCAATCTAATTCAACTATTTAAAAGCCCTCGTTCAAGCTAACAGCCAATGACTCTGATGTCCTATGCACCATTTCAACATCACTAGTCCAATTATTGTCAACACGTGTCACAATTTGACCTAGTCGACCAATATTGACTAATTTACGAAATTATGGTGTAAACATTACAAACATATATGTAGAATTGTTGTTCTTCAAAAATCAGTGAAAATAGGAAAAGTAATGTGTGGAATTGGTCCAAAAGTTGAACACATTTATGCCACTGTAGTTCGGTTCCTCTTTTTGATCTGGTTGCTCTTCTTCTTTATTGATTGTACCTTGGTTTGAAGTTGCCTGCATGAATAAGCAAATAAGTTTTTTTTATCATATTTTATTACAAATATAGATAGTCTATTTGGCAATTTGAGTTAGAATCATATCTTTCTGTCCCCCATATAAATATTTCATAAGTATTTTGATAGTTTTTGAAGGTCCTCGCATATGAACCAACGTATCATATTCTGCATTATTACTCTGCATATGGGGTATTATTATGTTTGACGGTGTTTGGCTGTTGTAATGGTCTTTGATTCTCCTTTTTGGCATTGGATTTGTTTTGATTAGTATATGCATCTTTGTGTAGTTGTTTTCCTTGAACTCAACCACTTTCATTCTATTCGTCAACATTGCAGTGTGTAACTCCCATTTGAGATCTTTTACCTTTACTTGGAAAGCCTTCTCTATCACATGTATTTCTTTGGGTAATTCAGCGTTCACTTGATGTAGCTTTGATTGGCAAGCCTTCTCTATCAAATGGTCTATGTCTGCGGGTATTTCAGCCTTCAGTGTGGACACTTTGTCGTCATGTTGGTCAACATTGCCAAACATTGTTATCCAAGTATCTTGTTCAGTACCTCTTAAAAGCGATGTCAGATCTTCTAATATTTTGAAGAACTCCATTTTTGGGTTTTTACGATTCCTGTCCTTTGCCAAACACCAAGTGTAATGTTAGTCTCTAATACTAAGTGCTTCTTACAATTGCTCAATTTCAAACTGTTATGAAGGCCAAATAATTGGAAAATTTATATATAATCAAAACGTATTTAAATAAGATGGTAAGGGTTTTCACGTAGATATATATCACTTTCACTTGACTGCTGTGGAAACCAATGAAATAAGATGGAAATGGTACAACTTGTGTGGTATTAGTAAGATTCTGAAATCTACACAAGTTATAAACCGTGTGTACAAGACTAATTAACCCAATGTTAAAACAGATTTTGGAGGAATTATATAAGCAAACTACTTGAACAATTAATTGAAGTAATTTTTGAGCAGATTAGAACATGAGCAATTTAGGGAATTTTTAACTCACAAATGTGGACACCAAAGAATACATTGTACTCCCAATTCTCGACGCCTTCTTCCTAGGATGCTACGATCTTTACGCAAGCTAGCGCAACACTTTGAATACACGCCTCACGAACTAGAATGCAACGTATGAATGCAAAGGGTCTTCAACATGATAACGCAAAGTTGTGTAGTACTTTCTCTCAGACTCGATATAAATGCAACGTACGTGCTCTGTAATTTTTCCGGGGTTTTAAAAAGACGCAGAGAAGCTCTATTTATAGAGATGAACGAAGCCTTATGGAAGGGTGGGAACAATTCGGGAAGAAACCAAAATGGAAAAGATGCAACTGTTGGTGGCAAACAAATGCCACTTGGAAGAACACACCATTTTGGAACACCACAACAGTTAATGGCAAGACTTGCCAATTAACCGACACACCTCGTCAATTTACGTCGTAAGTTGGTTAATGTAGTTAACAATTCAAACCTCCTGTCTTTTCCCTTTTCCATATTCGAAAATATTTTTTTATGCTTACTGGGTTGATTAAGCCTTAAGTTTTCACATTTAAAATCTCTCATGTGCTATCAATTACTTTTGCGGCTAGTTTATACGGACCCATTGGTCCGATTTTATTTGGCTCCTCGCAAGTGTGCGGTTGAATCGGGCTCTAGAGATTAATCGAGATGCGCTTAATTTGGCCAAACACCCGTGTTTCCCAGATAACTGAGATTAATGTTTCTTTGCCAACAGTTGCGTCGAATTATTTTGACTTTTAAAATGGACTTTCCAATGACTGTTGTCCTTAAAATCTGGACGGTTATTTGAAATTGGTCCCACGTGTTATATATGATAGTGCATCCCATGGGCATACTGGGCATTTTTCTTTTTTGTTCTTAAGTGATTGGAAAATAAGATTGCTACAACTTCTCTGGAACTAAACTATATGATCATACCTTCCAAGAGAACTCAATATCTAAGAGCCAAAGAGTTGGCACTTGCACGAAGTTTTTTTAGGTGTCAATTCCTTGTATGAACATTAACTGTATTTTTACTCAAATCCTGACCTTCTTGATTAGAATATAGTCGCGACATGTAAAGCCACCTAAATCAAATTGACCTACGAAGCTCAAAATCAGAAGATAAGATATAGATTGATCATTTAATAGTTCTGGTGAGAACCATTAGGAAAAGAAAAGAAACTAAATGGCACAACTTTTAAACGCTTTGAGCGGAGCTACAACTGAAACTAATTGAACCATACTCTAAGTTAAGTAGAGGCAGTATGGAAATCAAGGGCTTCTTCAACTCAAACAACTAAAACTAATTGAACCATACTCTATACAGAAATTAAACAAATAAATGGGAAGAAAAATTATCAAACTCATTAACTTTTTGCAAGATCCTGGAATTAAAGCACCAGCAAGTGTATCCTGCTAGAGGCCCATCTTTCCCTCCTGCGGAATATAGCCAACAGTCCAATTCCTTCTTGCCATGGTTTCTTTACATTCGTCCTCTAGCACCTTATGAGGGGAATTTGCAGGAGGTCCACCCTTGATGAAGTTCACTTTTCAATCTGCAGACGAGGAAATATGCCCCTAAGTTTGGCATTCAAGGTCATGACATTAGCCAACCATATATAAGTTAAACATCCAGCAAGCCCTCTTGTCCCTAAAGACAACGCCAAGACCAGCCCACCCAAGGTTACCTAGCAATCAAACACTATTCTTTTGTTTCTACTCATCAACCATAAAAATCATACCATAACAAAAAGCATACAAGTCCATACAGTCGATGAACAACACATGGCTTATATTATGCGGAAGGGAAGTTTGACCCAGAATTTTCAGTCACCACACTCTTAGAGAAAAGCTGCCACTGTTTGAAACAAATCTGTTTCAAAAGTATGATAGTAACAAAGTGCCTAAAGAGACACAGCCCCCTTTGACATCTGTGGCTACAGCTTATATTGTTCTTGTTCCATCTCAACTAACTCATCAGTTGCAATGTTAATATCACTTGTAAGCCAAAAACGTCACTTTGTGGAATTTAAATGCAGCAGATGTTAACAATCCTCCAGAAGGTTAAGTGATTTAGTGATCTCTTTATGGCACTGGAAAATTCTATGACTAAGTGAATAAAGTACTAAATACTCATCCGATGTGTGTAGGGTGCTTGATCAAGTACGAGTTCGGTTGCGACCGAGACTCAACAGTGGGCGATGATGTGGTCACCTGACTGTCAGCTCTTGGCGAGAACCTTCAGGCTCGGCCACCTTAAAGACAGGACTGCTCATTGGGCCACTCTTCTTTGCAATTCACTTGCCTTCAAGCTCGGCCTGAGGGTGAGGCTCGGCCAACCATGACGCCGCGTGCTCCCTACGTGCTGAAGCGGTTACGCCAAAGGACAATGATGAGCGCATATGGAAGTGCTAGCTCACGTCAAAACGGTTACCAGATCTTATCGGTGATGTCACAATGACATTAGCTGACTCGTGCAAGGCACATGCCCGTGCTTGGAGAGCAAGTCAAGCGGACTCTATAAATACCAAAGGATCACAACCCTAAGAGGTACACACATACATACACCCTAAACCCTAGTCTCTTGCATAGCTCTCTGCACATTCTCATCCTCTCGCCGGAGGGCCTTGCTGGGCAACCCCGGCCAGGTCTTAGTCGTGTGTTCATTGTGCAGGTTAAGGCGAGGAGGCTAGGAAACCCACAAACCAACGGAGGAGGAACTCAGATCAAGGATCATGGGCCACACAAAGTGTCAGTGGAGGAATGCAGAGAGATGATGGCAAAGACTGAAACTTCGATTGGACACACTTTTCGTGAAGTGAAACGAGTTCCAGATAAGATTAGCTAAAATGGGGATTGAACAAGATGTTCAGGTGTTCGAGTTGCCTTCTTCGAAAATGCACAGCTTTAAAGGTTTCCCCAAGAAACTGTTTTCCAACTAGGAGGGGAGTAGAAGAGATACAAACATATGGCTATATCAGTATGGAAGTTACCCTTTAAAGTTAAGGTGAAACCCTAGTTGGCGTTACGAATGCGGAGTATAGAAATGGAACAAAGCAATCTGAGTTGATCAAGTTAGTGAGCAGCAAGTCGCACTTGAAATCCAAAGGAAATAATTTAGTCTAGATCATGAACAGGTTTGCGAGAGCCACAAACACTTGTACCAACAAATATCCATTTCTTTCTACTTTGGCACCCAAATTATCGCCTTGTCACAACATTCGGCTGGTGGAAAAAATTTGTGTGACCCTTTTGCACAAAAGTCAATCCTCACTGGCTAATTGGCGATAAGAGGTGGAAATGCATCGAGGAGAAGACACAGCAGACGAATTGAACCACAAGATGAAAATAGAGATTGCATTTGGCATTCTCGCATGAATGTACAAAGTTAAAGAATGGCTGCGATTAATACAATCAAACAGAAGCCCAAAACAAATCTCATGTTACACAATTCCCAAGAGGAAAATAAAACTACAAGAAACTATACTGGACCCATTAACAAAATTTAATAAAGGCTAAAAAAAAATTACTCTGTAGTTGCAGAGAATACTTTTAGTTTAATCCGCCCGAATTTGTTTGAGTGGGTAACACATACCACGCTAAAAATACGTGGTGATTACTATTAGGATGTTCCCAGGGCGCTACTAACCACTAAGTACTGAGGGTTTTGCACTTGGAGGATATGATATTGGCTCACACGGGATTTAATACCAAACCACGAAATCGATTCAGAGGAAGACAAGCCAATACACTACTTGATCCATCCCATTGCGAACTCGCCTAGCACAAATTGGGGGCAGGGGTGAGCTTCGGGTCACTTTGGCCACTTTCGCTTTCATCAGATTCTCACGGAATCAACTTGTGAGTGGTAAGTGAGCCACCACTTGTTTCTAAACATAAAGAGTTGCTAAGCCAGGAATACGATAAATACCAAATTTGTGGACAAAGACTAAATTGATTATGAAAACATAGCCAAGAAACCAAGTAAACTACAGGTATAATACAAACCACTATCCTTGTCCAACGTTCCAAGCCATGGAAATCCAAACTCTCCTTTCTCTCCATGCAGTCGCAGTCCTAAACAAATATCAATTTGTTTTCAATGCCTTTGGGTAGCATACTGTCAAGCATCAAGGAGACCTCTCAATAGCTGATGGCAACCATGCAGTCATTTTACCTTCTTAATTTTTCTATTGCAGAAAGTAAACAGCAACAACCGGCTAGAAGGCTTTATAAGGCCGTTGTGCAGCACCAAAAATATCTTAATCACGAGGATAGGAAGCCCATAATGAAGTTACATATGGAAATCATCGTGTCCGTCATGCACATCGTGCCTCTTGACTGAGACCAAGCTCTCTGTGTACGGAAGAACTTGTAAACAATGTGGAGGAGGATGACCGTACACTTGATACTCCTTTATTTGTCGGGTATCAAGGTGATATGATATCATCTGTCCACCGCCGCTCTCCAGAAGGAACTCACCATTTTGCCGGAATCCCAACGCAAAGTTGGGTGCCTGGAGGGGTCCGATAGTAAATGTTTTAGTCCAAGACACCTCACCACCATGTTCATCCATAACCCATATGTCAAAGCACTTCTCCAATGAAAAATCCTCCATTGGAAGCAACAATGGAGGTGTCCACCCTGATGGATAAAGAACCAGGGCAAGGGAATCATTCATAATGAAAAGTTCCTTTTCGCTGGAATAGTCTGACAAGCAAACTTCTGGTAGGGGCATGTCATCAAACACCTCCTCAGTCATACGAAACACAATAATTGCCCCATCCCCACCGGAGCAGTGCGCATACCAGTAAAAATCCCCTTTCCATGATGTGCAAGAATCATAACAGCAGCGGAAACCAAACTCAACAGGGGACACTGCATCAACTTCCCTCCAAGAATCTGTACTTAAGTCGTATATTTCAACTCTTTCATCAATGCCCCGGGTCCTAAAATCTGGATCCCGGTAACCAAACTTAACCACCTTGTACTCATTCATAAAGGGGTCAAACCCAAATCCCAAGTTGATTATGTAGTCTTTTTTATAAGAAGGTTGAGGAAGTACCCTGAATTCTCTCATTGAAGGGTTGCATAGCGCGATGGTGGAGTTAAACCCAAGTTTGCTGAGACAAACAACACCGTTACAAGGACCCAAAAGTTGGAGACCTTCAATATCTAGACCAGTGGACGATATATCAATATCTTCAATCGGGGTTTCATTGGGAACAAAGGACAAGACAATGCCACCATCGCCGCCGTTGAGGGATCGCTTAATGAGGAGGCAGTGGGTGTTTTCGGCGACTGCGATAGAGGTGGCACGATTGTGGTGGAGGGAAATGAAGCTAGGGTTTTGGATGAGAGAGCACCAATTTTTGCAGACGGACTTGGATTGAAGCAATGACTTCACCGGAAGCCTGCACAGAATCTCCATGAGCAAATCTTCGGGCAGCTTTTCGATCACCATTTGATGGTGCGTATAGAGATGGATGTTCCTTTGCGAAGTCATGAGAGAAGACCGATTGCTGTCGAATCAATGTTGATGAAGGGTGAGTTAAGAATCATATGATATAGGAATTCAGATATGTACTCTAGACAGAGATATGTAACTGGATTTAGAAAGTAACATTGATAACATTTCTCCTTTTCTTTTTCCCCAACTAGGAGGGGTGTAGAAGAGGTAAATCTAGTTCAGACACATGTACATGAGTTCAGACATAGTTAAACTAGGCATGTCAACAAACTGGATCCGATTTCGATAAGGCCAATCCAACAATCCCATACTCCGAAATGGAAATATCAAATTCGAAACAAAGAAATAAATTTCCAAAATTCGAAGCAGAATAACCACATACTAGTCTCCGATTTTTCCAGACAGGATTAAATCGGGGCGGAACCCTGGTTGAGTAGATATATGAAAGACGAGAGATATGGAACAATCCAACTTGAGTAGATCAAATATGTGGGCAGCAAGTTGTACTTGAAATCCGAAGGGGGAAAAAATTCAACTAAATTCAGTATATATCAAATGATATGCCTCCAAATTGATCAAATGATATGCCTCTACTTCCCCAAAATTTTCACAAGCTAAATTGAAGTTGAGAGAGAGAGAGAGAGAGAGAGCAATTCATACCAGAGGAGGGAGAAGAACGATGATGGTCAGAAACTGAGAATGATGAAATTGCCCAACTGCCAAAACATTACTGTTCAATTGGAATTTCTAACCACATTATCGGTCGTTGAGAATGTTAAAAGTTAAAACTATCAAGGATGTGTTTGGTTCGCTAGCAAATCTCATTTGTTTAACCGAATATGAAAATCGAACTATTCTTTTGTCAGTACCCACTTTCGACAAAAAGTATCGACCCGTCACAGTATATCACTATCTGTAAGGGTTCTTACCACATCTACGTCTGGACCAAAGCTATATAATTGAGTATTTAAGGCGATCAAATATCAAGTGGTTGGATCAAAGCTTACAAATATCAAGTGTAGAATATTGTAATTTTCATGCTCGTGTTTGAAAGTTTTTGTAAACAAAAGTGCACTAGAATTTTTTATTGGCACTCCATTTTTTGATTAATTCACTTCATTACTTGTCTTTTAGTGCAAAAATTACACATAAAAATTTCAATAAAGTACAAAAAATGGAGTGGAGTCATAAAAAATGGTGTGAAAATCATTACACTTTTTATGTGTTGAAAATTGTTTTTAAGTTTAAGTTTTGGTACTATTCGGTTGTGCTCTACCTGTGGGATTTTTTTTCGAAGATTATAATTGAAAACTTAAAACATTTTTCAACATGAAAGGGCACAACCAAATAGAAATAGCTTGGACGGATCAAAAAAAAATAGAAATTAGCTTGGAACATATTTTCCAACCTGAAAGAGTACACAGTGACCTTTCTCATGGTCATACAACTTACCAAATCACATGCTTAAGCTATGTGAGAAACTTATTCACGGTTCCGCACAATTTCAGTCGTCCATTCGCGCAATCAATAGCTAAGATGTGGTTTTCAATCAGGACTGTCCAAAACACTTTTGGACGAGTGCACCGTATAAAAGATTTTCTCTTAAGGTAATTGACCACAAGAAAGAGACAAAGAAATAAGTAGCTTTTGGCATCCTCCCATGATTGTGTAAGTTTTTGGAAAAATGACACCTACTAATACAATCAAACAACATTGCAGCAATAAATCTCGCGTTACATGTTAAATTTCTTGGAGGGTTCCAACATAAAATCAATTGGCAATAGGTGGAGTTGCCTCTAGATTTTATTAACCAAGTTTGGATGACTTAGATGAGCAATGTGGGATAAGTCTAACACACCCCCTCACGTGTAGCCCGGATGCACGTGGAGGTATGAATTTAGGAAACCGGGAGATTTGACTCGGGCGACTCCTCACGTGCAGCCCGAATGCACGTGGAGGTATGAATTGATGAGTTGACTCGGGCGACGGAGACTTGACCACAGATGTGAGATTACACGATCCCAACGAAGAAAATAAACGTAGCAGTAATTGAACTAAATATAGTTGTTGGAACATATAACTATTTTCGGATTACGAAAGAAAATTCTAGTTTTGTTTTCCTGATCCGGGAAAACTGCCAAAAAGGCTACAAAGAAGAAACTACATCAAACAATCAACAAGCAAGCCAATCAATTAGGAGGTAAAGTAAACCATCATGGAGGAATTCTTCCTCCGGCCGCCACTCGCCTGCGCAGTAACATGATGGGCCACCTAGTTAGCAGTTCCTTTCACCGACGACATCCTTAAACTCCCCTCTTGGATGAGCTCCCATTTATCCAAAACCAGAGAAGAGACCCCTGCATGGGGGAACCAACTCCAAAAAAATAATGGGCTCCAATTTTCAATCTGTTTGAACCGGTACGAAAATTTTATTATTTTGATCATAATATTCTAAAGGATCATAATTAATTTTTTTTTCTTTAAAACTCTCATAATTAAGCTTCTGCTATATAGGGTTCCAAAAATTATTTCCATTTGAGAGAGAAAGGCGGGGAACCAAATGGGGCCGAAAGGGAGGACCCAACAGTGCGCCAAAACGACGTCGTGTTGGCACACTGCACAACACCCACCCCAGATCCATTTTAATTCAAACACACATCTACCAATTTCAGTGATAGCAAATACTACTTCATAGGTCACTTGAAACAAATCTCCAAGGATAGGAAAAAACACTTGCATTTTCAAGACAAAAATTTAAAAAAAAAAAAAATTGATCATAGACTAATTGAAATATGTTTTTGACTTTAAAAACTTAAAATGACTCTTCGATCAACTTAATGACCTTGAATGACTTCAAAAACTTTGACCAGCATCAACTCAGACTGATGTACTAAGATGGGTGCGCTGCATCAAATTCTCATGGAAATTGACTTGTGAATAGTGAATGACAGGATGAGAAACCACTTCTATGTGATTCTCAACGCAAGAGTTATGATTACGACCCAATTTGGAGACAGTCAAACTTGACTATGAATTATAGTAATAGAGAAAACCAAGTAAACTACAATTAAGCAAAAAAGGCTATCCCTGGCCAAGCCATGAAACTCGAAGAAAACCCAAGTAAACTACAGTTCCTTTCTACATCTTGCATCATAACCCCATCTCAGCAAAAATCCAAAGACAAACTTCTCTTGGCTATCCGCCTTCTGCAGAAACAGGAAACTCGCAGACCAGTTTTGATAAGCTGACCGCATTGCATCAGATGCTCACAAAAATTTGACTTGTGAATGAGCAACCACTTCAATGTTTTTTCTCAATACAAGACCCAGTTTGGGTACAAACAAACTTGATTATGGAAAAATATGAAGAAAACCCAAAGTAAACTACAGGTACAATGAAAGAAAGAGAGGCTATTCTGTGTCCAAGCCATGGAAAATCCAACCTTCCCTTTCTCTGCATGGAGTTAGATAAGCTTTCATTCCTTTTTTGGTAACATAATTTCCATTGAAAAGCCAAGCAAACATACACCTACAAAACCAAACAAACAGAACTACAACAGACCCTAAGCTGCAAACACAACTACAAATGTAACGACAGACTAAGCAACTACAAGCTGCGACTGCATCAAAACAAAGTAAGTACAAGAGAAAACCACCGGTGGAATATGCCAAGACAAACAGATCAGTTGGTTTTCATCATAATAGCCTTCATTGTCAATGCCTTTTGAGTAGAAGACAATCAAGTGCCAAGAAGACCTCTAAACAGCTAACGGCAGCCACTCATTTACCATCTTTTTCGTCTTTAAGCAAGGGAAATTGCAGCGACCGCCAAAGGACTTTGACAATAGAGGATAGGAAATACTAATTTATGCCCCATGATGTACTAACCACCAGTTAATTTGTAGAGGATAGGAAAGCCCTAATCGAGTTACATATTCAAACCATTGTGTCCATCATGCATATTGTTTCTCTTGACTGAAACCAAGCTCTCAGTGTATACAATAACTTGTAGACATTGTGAGGGAGGATCACCGTACACTTGATATTCCTTAATGTGTTGGGTATCAATGTGATAGGACATCATTTGTCCACCACCGGTCTCACAGAGGAACTCGCCATTTCGCCGAAATCCCAATGGAAAGTCGGGCCCCTGTAGAGGTCCGATAGTAAGTTTTTTAGTCCAAGACACCTCAACCCCACCCTCATCCATAACCCATACGTCAAAGCACTTCCCCCTTGTTAACAACGATGGATGTAACCACTCAGATGGATAATGAACCACGGCAAGGGAATCATCCAGAATGAAAAGTTCCCTTTTCGTGGTATTGGCTAACGAGCAGACTTCAGGAGCAGGGATTTCATCGAACACCTCGTCCGTCAACCGAAAGACAATAATTGCATCAGTACCATCAGAGCAGGAAATGTACCAGTAACAACCCCCTTTCCACGATGTGCAAGAGAAAAAATTGAAATCCAAATCGAATCCAATATTATTGGGGTTCACATCAACTACCCTCCAACAATCTGTACTCAAATCGTATATTTCAACTGTTTCGGAATAAGGATTATTTATAGAATATGGATCCAAACAGCCGAACTTAACCACTTTATAATCATTCGTAGAGGGATCAAACCCAAATCCCATATTAGTTTCGTAGCCTTTTTTCTGGGAGGGTCGACGAAGTACCCTGAATTCTCTCATTGAGGGGTTGCATATCACCATGGTCGAGTTAACCGAGCGTTTAGTGAGGCAAACGATGCCGTTGCAAGGACCCAATAGCTGGAGATCTCTAATGTCTAGAGACTCTAGACCGGTGGAAGTTATATCAATATCCTCAACTGTGGTTTCGTTTGGGACAAAGGACAAGCCGACGCCGCCATTGAGGGATCGCTTAACGAGGAGGTAGTCGGTGTTTTTGGCGGAGTGTTTGTCGTGGAGAGAAATGAAGCTAGGGTTTTGGATAAGTGAGTGGATAAGAGAGTACCAGTTTTTGCAGACGAATTTGGATCGAAGCAGGGATTTCACCGGAAGCCTACACAGAATCTCGATGAGCAACTCTTCAGGCAGCTTTCCGTTCGCCATTTGATGGTGGCGGTAGACACCGCTGTTCCTCTAGCTGGAATAACATTACAGAAATCTGAGATGGAGTGATTACGGATAACAACTTTTCCCCTGCCCGCTCGGCACTGAAAAATTTTCCGTTCAAGAAAGACCATCGTAAGGAAAAAATTTCAGTCCTGAGTGGTACCCGCTCTTACATCCGAGCCGTCTATAACATATTTGAACGACTCAAATTTGGAGAGAAATAAAAGAGAAAAAGTGTTAGGATGAGAGGAGAGAGAGAGTTTCAATCCGAGCCTTCCAAAAGTGTATCGGACAGCTCGGATATATCCGCTCGGCACTCAAAAATCACTCTTCTTGAACAGAAAAAACGCACAATAAATTAAAGAAGACCCGTGAATCTAGGAGCTGTGCTACGTGCATAGCAAGCTGTGTACAGACCCCTTTTTCTCCCGCTTCGGGTCGCACAAAGATGATCGGAACCGCTCATTTTGTTTAAAATATTCTGAAGTGATTTTGGGTGTTTTGTTAACGCCTCTAACGATATCGAACGAAGCTCATTTTTTACAGAGACCTTAAACGACATATTTTAAACAAAATGAGCAGCTCCGATCATCTTTGTGCGACCCAAGGCGAGAGAAAAAGGGGTTTGTGCACAGCTGCTGTGCACGTAGCTTTTTTGTGAATCTAGTTAGTAAAACAAAATAACGATTTGGTCTAGTTATAGTGAAACAAAATAAGGATATCAAATTGAAAACGGATAACTAAAATTTCCAAGAATTCGACTTGCAGACGCATTATATGTGTCTCGGCCTCTAATTAATATTCTTAAGAAAGTCTTAGAAAATCCATATGGGCATTCCTTCGATTTCAATTCGGCTTACAATAATGGATGGTGTGATTGAACTCCAAAAATCAATTGAGAGAAAAGTAAGCTGACATGGACACTCTAAATTGTAAGAAAAAAATGGTAAATTTCACTTACCTCCCCGGAGGTTTTTGATAATGACAAATACCTCTCCTTATATTTCTAAAATTGCACTTACCTCTCCTGTCAGACTTGTTGGCTAACAGATGTTAACGGATCACATGAATGTACAGTTTTACCCTTTTATTGACCTCCCATGAGGTTTCTAACAATTGCAAGTACTTCCCCTAGGTTTCTCTCTGCGCTTTATAATTTAAGTTGTAATTTAATTAAGATATTTGAGTTATCTAGTCTAGAATTCACAAAATAAAATTTTACTTCATTTTCTTGTGAAAACGAAGTATAATTTTTTGCCTATTTTTTCAAATACTTAAATTTCTAGTTTCATTGAATGTATTGGGAACCCATTACCTTTTTTCCAATTATGATTTTGTTGCTTTATAAATTAAATTGAATTTTATTTGAACATCCTATCTTAAACATCATTATCGAAAAAAACATATGGGTAAATCATGTAGCTGTAAGGTCCTTTTCTGAAAATAGAGGAGTAATTTTGACAGGCCTCGATTAGCAACTATATTCTTTATACCATAGAATTTTTTAATACCATGAAACTTTTAATATTTTAATCACAAATTTGTTTTACAAGATCCAAAAGTTCGGAAAAAAATTTGGTTAGAGAAAAAAGATGGTTTGACTAAGAAACTGTGTAAGAGTTTTAGCCAAAATATATCTTTTTACACCAATCGGTTTTTTTCCAAACTTTTGGAAGACATATAACCTTAAGTTAAAGCCATTTATTTTAGAAAATTTTATTATTCTTTGCAAAAAAAAAAAAAAATTGAAGCTTAATGAAAATGAAAAGAAACAGTAATTTCTTTGTAGTTATGTCATCATACGCGTTTGTCTTCAAATAAATTCGAAAGTTTTTTCAGATTAGCTATATATTTATCATTTAAATGTACTAATAGAGAATTAGAAGTAGTCTTTGCGTTGCTAAATTTAGTGTCGCGAGACAGGTTTTTCCATATTGTGGTATCTAGGTCCCGAAAATTGTGACCTATATTTACAGTGCGATACACCAATGCACAAATTAAGTAAATAGTAATGCATCTTGTGCAGAAAGCACTACTGAACTATGGTAAGGAAAATCAGTATTTCATGTACTTTGTCGTAGAAACAATGCAAGTTACACACATTGGCCGACACCTATATAGCCGACACCTCCTATATAGGTATCACGGGCCTATACTTCAAAGCCGGGACGGAGCCAGAAATTTCACCAAGCAGGGGCGACCGTGCATGCAAGAAAAAAAATATAAATACACATGCATAATCACGTAAATACATTAAAACTCAAAATAACATAAATACATAAATCGGCTTAGGAGAAGTCAATCTAGAACAACAATTGGGAAAAGACATACCTATAATTTAAATTTCACCAAAATTACTTAGGGTTTTCAAAATCTCTTCTCCTCTGTCTCTATATTCTTGAAATTGCCTTTGAAGTCTTAACAATTGGGGATGTTTGTGCCAAGAGAGAGAGATAGAGAGAGAGAGAGGGTTTGGTGCGCCACTGAGATTTTATGACAAAAATAAATAAAACTGTAAAACACTAAACTCATTTAACGAAAGGTGTAAGTTTATTATATAAATATTCACAATATTAACCCTATAGTCTTATTTTTTGTTATATTTTACTAGCCTTTAATAATTAATGTTGGTATCCTCGTAGTTCAAAGGTTAGAATACAATTATATATATTTTTTAAAATTCTACACAGGAGCGAACCTATTTTCTTTCATAGGAGTTTTTCTTTTTGACATATAATAGTAGTGTTTCTTTTGTCTTCTTGCAGAGGCGACCGCCCCGCCTTGGCTCCATCCCTGCTTCGAAGAATGAGGGCAAAGGGATTTATATAGAAACATCTCTTATTCTATTTATTAGAAAAGGATAAAATAGAGAATATCTTATGTTCTCTAGAATTCGCTTAGATTAGAAGCTGTGGCTGATGATGGAACGGGAATCTATATTTTTTTGGTTACTACTTACGGGCTCATGTTGTTTGCTTGTCCATCGTATGGGTAATTAACCAAAAACTTAAGATACCGTCACGAGGTAGGTAATTACTAACAAAAATCTAAAAGAGAGACACTGTGCTCGATACATGTTCCCAAATAGAAAACAAGAAAATGGCCGAGTAAGCCCGCCTAACTATGAGAAGAAAACACCTGAAACACGTATATCAAGCCTGCGAAATCTGCCTTGGCTTCTAAGAAACGCAAGGTGATGTGTCATTAGGTTCTCTTCTCTCCTTTTTAGATCAGTGTTAAAACATTTGTTGGCCTAGATTGTCAGACCGTGAGAGGTTTCTTTTAGCCTCGGGTTTTTCTTCTCTTGGTTAGGCGGGCTTACTCATTGGAGCCTTCAGACAAATAAAAATAAAAAAAGGCTTCGACATTTCAAGGGTCGAAATCTCAAAATTACCTTTTATTTTCTCACGACGCACTCTCATCTTCCTCTTGCCGCCACCATGCACCACCACCAATCTCCGAACCTGCACAAAGGTGATACAACTCCCGTACGCAATATTTCAAAAATCTGGACCACGAAATTGCTTCCATGGTTTCTAATTTCCATGGCCCAGAGCGACAAAATCACTTCACCACCAAATAGTCAAATACCCAAGCCGTAGAAATAATACAAAAAATAATTTAGAAAGGGGAAAAGCTGAAAAGGATCCATCTTTGATGCAAGAAATTTCTTTGCATTTGCATTTTCCCCTAACCATACAGAGCCGCATATATCACACCCAACACCACACCACCGCCGCCAACCCCCCCCCCCCCCCCCCCCCCCCCCCAAAAAAAAAAAACAAAAAAAAACAAAAAAAAAAAAACCTTCGTATTGAAATTTAATAAATAAATAACTTGAAGTGTTCTTCTTCTCTCATTCTCCTCCTCATCCTCGTCCTGTCCAATTCGTGGACTATTTGTAATTACTGAGTTAAGGGGTGTTTTGGAGCCAAATTTTTAGGTTTTTATATATTTGGATTCTTGTTGTTTGGGAGCAGGTAAGATAGTACATTTTGTCATAATCAATTCCCAAATCTGGATGATAGTCGATAGAGCCACAATTCAAAAACTATCCCTAGAGGAGATTTTTAGATTCTCATTTTGCTTTCTTCAATCACCTTATCACATTGCTCCTGAACAATCGCCACGTACAAAAAGGGAAACCCACAGACGAGTGAAATGTGAGGTGGAAATGAACTAGAAACTCACTCGGATCTGGATTAGATACTAGAGCAAGATGGCAGGAGGATGCAGTACAACTGACTCAAAACTATTAGGTTGAAAGAAAAGGATTTTCAGACACGAGAATAAAGATATCAACAATAGGCAGCATGCGACTATCCTGAAAAAAACAGTGGTTGAAGAAAATTATCACGTTTATACTACTTTGCCCTGTTATATTTCGATGCATGTACACAGGAAAAGGCAGATATTTCAATCAGAAAGGAGTGACATGAAACTGGAATTGTATGAACCGGCCAAATGTTCCTGAACCATCAATTCAGTAGCCACACCATTTGTTCTTTGCCAGTTGTAAAAGGAGATCATAATTGACCTAGGATGTAAATCGATACCCGATTAAGTCGCTCTTAGGTACCAAAGTGACAACTTCCTAGAACACATGCTAATGCAATTGACAAGAGTGGAACTCAAAAAAATTTACGCTGCATAATTGCATACTGTAGAGGAAAGAAGACGAAAAGGTGAAGAGGAAAGTGAATTAGGCATCGTCCTACATGAGTAAGTCGAACATATGCATGAAACATCAAAATGGCAGGTATTGAGCATAGCACAATAACAATGAAACACTAATGCAACAATCTGAGGTTCCATGAATCCCCCACACAGAGAAAAAGAAACATGCTACGTTAGTAAAATGCTACGTTAGTAAAGCGACTTACACAAAACAGACATTCAGCTATTTTCAAATTGTTTTACAAGGAAATAATACGACTTAACAGGAATTTTTTTTAATAATTCAGATGTCTGGGTCAACTTACGCACCTTGACTAATCCTGAGGGTTCAATTCCACCGCCCACTTGCGGGGAACCTGATTAAAGCTGGAGGTATTGCTCCCTATAGATTGGCTCTAAAGGGGTTGATAGCACCTGTAAGGTTTCGAACTTGAGATCTTAGGAGGGAGCAAACCTCTAAGTCCTAGGCCTTGACCACCAGGCCAACCCCTTGGGGTTTACTGAACATGAAATTGGTGGCACTGGACATGTTAATGGGTAATACAATGACGTTAGAAGATATGATCTACGATTTCTAATGATTCACCTTGTTTCATCTCAATTTGCTTCCAATCTTGTGCAACGTGCAATGTCAGTACATAATATATTTTTGCAGCTACTAGGCTTTTAGTAACCATATGTTATAGGCATCTTCAGTAAAAGACTAAAATTGGTGGCAAATTCCTGAATTAATAACTTGCTTCATAACCCCATCTCAGCCAATGAGTAAAGATACTATCATTCATTGATCCACTTATGAACTCCGCCTATGTGTTTCCTATGTGTTTGCCTTCGGCAAATACAGGGAATTCAGAGACGAATTTCGAAAAGAAAATCAAATTTCATCAGATGGTCATAGTCAAAATAGTTTGTTGTGGTTCAGAAACAACTTTAATGTGTTTCCTTACATTACAGTGACAAGCTCAAAAGTACAATAAAGACAATTTGGAAGCAAGCAAATTCCATTTCCAAATACATGCAAAAATCCCAAGTAAATTCAACTGACATTAGAGTGAAACAGTTGGAAATCATATGATTAAGACCAAATTTGGAGGCGAGCAAATCCCCTAATCCAATATATACCGAAATAAAAGAGAAGTAAACTCAAGACACAAGATAGTAAACATTGGTTTTCCATCATAAAAGCCATGAAACTAAACCTTTCCCTCCTCTGCATCTATTTGCATATTGAAAGAAATTACCTAAGAAGACTGCCAGGAAACCTCTCAGAAGCTGATTGGAACCAATCATCCACCATCTTTTACCTTTAGTAGTATTGCAAATGGCAGCAACCGCCAAAAGGATTCATGGGCCCATTGTGCAACATAAAACGTACTTTCAAACCATTCGAGGTATACAAAAGCCCATAGAGGAGTTATATATACTACTCAACGTGTCCATCATGCTCATTGCCTCTCTTGACCGAAACCAAGCTCTCTGTGTATGGAAGAACTTGTAAATGTGGAGGTGGAGGATGACCTTGTACTTGGTCATGGACTTGATACTCCTTTCTTTCTTGAGTATTAAGGTTGTACGACATCATTTGTCCATAGTTGCTCTCCACGAGGAACTCACCATTTTGGCGAAATCCCAATGCCCATTCGAGTCCCTGGAAGGGTCCGATAGTGAACTTTTTAGTCCATGACACCTCAACATCCTCTTCATTCATTACCCATATGTCAAAGGTCTTGGACATAAAGTCCTCAGGTGGAATCCAAGATGGGTCTGACCACCGCTTCGGATAAATAACCATGGCAAGGGAATCGTTCAAAACAAAAAGTTTCTTTTCACTCTGCTGGTCTAACAAGCAAACTTCTGGCACGGGCATCTCTTCAAAAACCTCATCGGTCATGCTAAACGCCATAATCACTGGACTACAACCATGTTTATGGCAGGCGTACCAGAAACAATCCCAATTCCACGATGTGTACGAATCATGACAACAGTAGAAACCAGACTGTATAGGGGACTCAGTGTCAACTTCCCTCCAAGAATCTGTACTCGAGTCATATATTTCAATCATTTCATCAATGGCCCAAGTGAGTAAATCTGTACTCATCATCGCAAATCTTACCACTTTATAATCATCTGAAAAGGGATCATACCCAAATCCCAAATTAGTAGTATGGTCATTTTTATAAGAAGGTTGAGGAAGTATCCTGAATTCTTTCATTGAAGGGTTGCAAATCACAATGGTGGAGTTCAAAGCGAATCTGGTGAGACAAACGACGCCGTTACAAGGACCCAAGATTCGCAGTTCTTTAATATCCAGACCAGTGGCAGATAGCATATCAATATCTGCAACTGGGGTTTCGTTTGGGACAAAGGACAAGGCGACGCCGCCCTCGCCGCCATCGAGGAATCGCTTAACGAGGAGGCAGTCGGTGTTTTCATCGGCGGCGATAGAGGCGGCCCGATCGTGGTGGAGGTAAATGAAGTTGGAGTTTTGGATGAGAGCGTACCAGTTCTTGCAGACTGACTTGAGTTGAAGCAGGGAATTCACAGGAAGCCTCGAGAGAATCTCCATGAGCAAATCTTCGGATAGGTTTTCGATCGCCATTGGATTTGATGGTGCGAAGAAAGAAACGCATATAGAAACGAAAACTCAAAACTCTTTGGATATCTATGAAGACATCGCCATTTTATTTGGGTTTGTTCGTTTTGGCAGTTCGCTTTGGCTGCACGAACACTTGCCCACTTCCCTTATTGAAGAACAGGGGATCGTCTGGGGTGGGCTGCTCTAAAGGGCTGAAGCGCAGCCGTTTATTTTGACAATGGACGACGTCAAATACTAATCTGAGCAATGGACTATACGAATCAATAGGAATTTGTATAAAATTCAAACCATCAGTCTAAAAATAGACAGCCATTACAGTGGCCGTTTATTTTGGTAATGGACGACTTCAAATACTAATCTGAGCAATAGACTATTCGATTCAATAGGAGTTTGGATAAAATTCAAACCATCCGTGTAAAAATAGACAGCCATTACAGTTTCTGTAGTGTGCGCAATACACGATTTCCGAATTCGTTATTGGAAAATTCTAAAATCAGTCCAATAAGTTGACAATACTAATTGTGTGAATGGGTATTAAATGATGTAAAATATACAAAAAAATATGTGTTTTTCTTATCTTCTAGTGTACTTATTTTCAACCCAATGAGCTGATAATGGCAAGACCGTTCTTTATTTTTCATATCTACATCTACATCTGCTAACTTTTACTCATACTTAACCAGTAACTTATCCGGTACTTAGAGCCCGTTCTGCAACGCAAAAAAAGTCCTTATTTTTTAAGAAGGTTATTTCAAACTCAAAAATTATAGGTTTATTAAAATCTAAAAATATCTAATAGGGATCTTGTTTGAAAGATCTTATCTAGATCTTTTATACAATGCAAAAAAATTTAAAAAATTATTTTTCATTTACATTATTTTTGAGTTTGAAAATGTGAAATAAGCTGTTTATTTTTTAAGAAGGTTTCTGGAACGGAACCTTAATCATACTTGTCCGGTCCTTAATGATATTTTTACTATCACTACTACAAGTAGAAGTTTCATTTGGTATCGGTCCCCATTTTTATTCCATCGTTTCATCCTAACCGAATAGTAAATTGGTTATACTACTTTTTACATGCAATATGAATTTTGCATGATAGATTTTGATTACTAATTAGAACTATTAAACAAAGTTTTCAAAATCACCTAAAACTTTATACTGAATAACAATATATAATCAATTCAAAATTTACATGAACTCCCAAAAGTAAGATTTATCAATTAATCAATTAGTAAGATTTATCAATTAAACTTTTCAGATGGAATAGTACCTTAATTGATAAATCTGAATTTTAAGTACAAATTTAGATTGAAATCTCGTTATAATTAACTTGAAGCTTTTAGATCACAGCCCCACCACTGGATAGTTTCGGGGGTGATGTGCCACATCAGACTTTTGAATACGAGGCACGCCTGTCAATAGATCAGATTTGTCGGATTCAAATTCAATCCGGTTCATTGAAATGCATAATACGAGATATGCTTCCAAAAGATTAACCTTGTGTCTTCTTCCCAATTTGCTCCTCATCTCGAACAAAATCATCAAAGATTATATTTTGCAGCATTCAGTAACCACGAGCACAGACATCTTCAATAATTTTTTTGAACAGCGATATCATCAATCAAAGACCCCTTTAAATTTATCGGCATCAAATTCTTCAGTTTCCAGTGAAAGAATTCATGCATAAACTCCCCTTGGGTGTCTGCCATTTGCATTAGCAGGAAACTCAGACTGATGTACTGAGATGATCGCGTTGCATCAGATTCTCACGGAAATTGACTCGTGAGATGTAAATGACAGGATGAGAAACCACTTCAATGTGATTCTCAACGTAAGAGTTATGATTACGACCCTCTTTGGAGACAGACAAACTTGACTACGAAACATAACAAAGAAAACCAAGTAAACTATAAGGTACAATTAAGCAAAAAAGGCCACCCGTGGCCAAGCGACGAAACTTGAAGGAAACCCAAGTAAACTACAGTTGCTTTTTACATCTTGCATCATACCCCATCTCAGCAAAAATCCAAAGACAAGCTATCTGCCTTTTGCAGAAGCAGGAAACTTGCAGACCGGTTTTGATAAGCTGACCACATTGCATTAGATGCTCACGAAAAATCCTTGTGAATGGGTAAACAAACTCTTGATTATGGAACATATGAAGAAAACCCACAGTAAACTACAGGTACAATGAAAGAAAGAGAGGCTATCTGTGTCCCCGCCATGGAAAATCCAACCTTCCCCTTCCCGGCATGGAGTCAGAATAGCTTTCATTTTTTTTTTTGGTGACTTTAATTTCTATTGGAAAACCAAGCAAACATACAAAGACTAGAGGGGCATACACCTACAAAACCAAACAAACAGAACTACAACAGACCCTAAGCTGCAACACAACTACAAATGCAACGACAGACTAAGCAACTACAAGCCACGACCGCATCAAAACAGAGCAAGTACAACAGAAAACCACTGGTGGAATATGCCAAGACAAACAGATCAGTTGGTTTTCATCATAATAGCTTTCATTGTCAATGCCTTCTCGAGTAGAAGACAATCAAGTGCCAAGGAGACCTCCAAACAGCTAATGGCAGCCACTAATTTACCATCTTTTTTCGTCTTTAAGCAAGGGAAATTGCAGCGACTGCCGAAGGACTCGACAGTAGAGACTGTAGAGGATAGGAAAGACTCATTCATGACCCATGATGTACGAACCACCAGTTATTTAGTAGAGGATAGGAAAGCCATAGTCCAGTTACATATTCAAACCATCGCGTGCATCACGCTTATTGTTTCTCTGGACTGAAACCAAGCTCTCAGTGTATACAATAACTTGTAAACGTTCTGGGGTAGGATCACCGTACACTTGATATTCCTTTATGTGTTGGGTATCTATGTGATAGGACACCATTTGTCCACCACCGGTCTCACAGAGGAACTCGCCATTTCGCCGAAATCCCAACGCAAAGTTGGGCCCCTGTAGAGGTCCAATAGTGAGTTTTTTAGTCCAAGACACCTCAACCCCGTCCTCATCCATAACCCATACGTCAAAGCACTTCATCAACGCAAAATACCCCCTTGTTAACCCCGATGGATGTAACCACTCAGATGGATAACGAACCATGGCAAGGGAATCATCCAGAATGAAAAGTTTCCTTTCCGTGGTGTAACTATTGGCTAACGAAACTTCTGGAACAGGGATTTCATCGAACACCTCGTCGGTCAACCGAAAGACAATAATTGCATCAGCACCATCAGAGCAGGAAATGTACCAGTAACAACCCCCTTTCCACGAAGTGCATTTTAAGAAATTGAAATCCAAATCGAATCCAATATTATGGGGGTTCACGTCAACATTCCTCCAAGAATCTGTACTCAAATCATATATTTCAAATGTTTTGCCAACTTCAAGAAGAAGATTGTTAGAATTTCGATCCAAAACGCTGAACTTAACCACTTTATAGTCATTCGTAGAGGGATCAAACCCAAATCCCATATTATTTTCGTGGTCTTTTTTATGAGAGGGTCGAGGAAGTACCCTGAATTCTCTCATTGATGGGTTGCAAACTTGCATATCATCATGGTTGAGTTAAACCAGCCTTTAGCGAGACAAACGACGCCGTTGCAAGGACCCAATAGCTGGAGATCTCTAATGTCTAGAGACTCTAGACCGGTGAAAGATATATCAATATCCTCAACTGTGGTTTCGTTTGGGACAAAGGACAAGCTGGCGCCACCATTGAGGGATCGCTTAACGAGGAGGCAGTCGGTGTTTTCGGCGGAGTGTTTGCTGTGGAGAGAAATGAAGGTAGGGTTTCGGATAAGAGAGTACCAGTTCTTGCAGACGGATTTGGATCGAAGAAGGGATTTCACCGGAAGCCTGCACAGAATCTCCATGTGCAACTCTTCAGGCAGCTTTCCGTTCGCCATTTGATGGCGGCGATAGAGATGCCGTTCCTCTGGAGATAACAACACAAAAATCTGAGATGATGGTCTTTTTTGAACAGAAAAATCCACAATAAATTAAAGAAGACCCGTGAATCTAGTTAGTAAATTAAGAAATTAAAATTTTCTTTTTCTAGAATCAAAAACAACTTCTAAAATTCTTGGAGCTAGAAACTAAGATCGAATGGTCGTCCTGTGGGGTGGAGATGTGGTTGTGGCAAGGTGGCGGACTTGAATCTAACCTTTTTTCTTTCTGTTTCTTCTAGCCTTCTCTCGCACCCTTCTCTCTCTCTCTCTCTCTCTCTCTCTCTCTCTCTAAACTTCAACCAAATGAAGCAAAGCAAAAGAAAAAAATGAAGTGGTGTTGTGTGTTGGTGTGCTGCTTCGAAGGAAATGTGTGGGGTACTTATTGAGGGTTGGAGAGAGTGAGGCCTCGTTCCATAAATCTTTTTAAAAGGTAAGAAATTTATTTTATATTTTTAAATTTAATAACAAAATAAATAAAAATTAATTTTTAAAACTTTTTGCATCGTATAAAAGATCTTATCGAAATTTTTCAAACAAGATCTATATTGTATATTTTTAGATTTCAATAAATTCATAATTTTTAAATTTAAAATTATCTTTTTAAAAAATAAAGACTTATTTTTTGTTCCGAAACGGAGCCTGAGAAGTGGTGGGTAATTATGGGGGAGTAAAACGGTAGGAGATGATGGGGGTTCAGATATCATCCAGTATTCTACCATCCATTATTGTCCATTGAATGGCTGGGTTTTTCCCTAGGACATCCAAGCTTCCCCATGATGCCACGTCCACTCTTCATTTTGCTCTCAAACGGCACTGTGAACTTGCTGACGGAAAAATGGCATTTAACATGAAAAAAATTATTCTTAAATGGGTATGATTTTGTGGGGCTCATTTTGAGTCCCACAAAGATGATTCAAACAGCAAGTTATTTTTTAAAATATTTTTTTATGACTTGTAAAAAAATTGAGCAACCCAATATCCGTAAAGACGTTTTCAGCTTTCGTAGAGATACTACGAATTCTGAAACACTCTATGACTTCTGAAAGAATCCTTATCAATATTAAAAAATATTTTAAGAATAAGTAATGGGCTCTGCAAAAAAAAAAAAAATTCGTTGCCCAATTTAATGGGTACCAAATAGGGAGTAAATTGCTTCATTTTTTTTATTTTTGGCGGGCCCATTGCAGGTTTTACAAAAATGATTCAAATCTCAAGTTATTTTTAAAATATTTTTTTGCGGATTTTTAAAAAATTTAACTCAATTTGATATCGATAAGGGCTTTTTCAGAATTCGTAGTATCCCTACGAATACTGAAAAAGTCCTTACGAATATCGGGTTGCTCTAATTTTTTACAAGAATCCATTAATAAAAATTAAGAATAACATATAATTTAAATATTTTTTATGGGATCCAAAATGAGCTCCACAAAACGGTCTTGCTATTGTCAGCCCCCTGGGTTGACGATAAACACACTAAAAGGCAAGAAAAACACGTATTTCTATGCACTTTTTACATCCTTTAATATACATTTACACACCTACTATCGTCAACCCAATGGGCTGATTTTAGAATTTTCCTTATAGACATTTTGTAAAGTTACAAGTCCACACAACCTAAATCCTAAGATACTCTACGAAAGTGCCTAAAATCTTAAATCCTATGAAAGTACTTAAACCACTAAAAGGGTACTGATAATGCCAAAACTGTTTTTGTTGGTGTCAAAATTTCAGTGCACAAAAGACTTATATTATGTGCAATGTACAAGACTTTCATGCATTGGAGTTTTGGCACTAACAAAAACAGTTTTAGCATTATCACTTCCCCACTAAAATCCTATAATAGGAAAATGCCCCCTAAAACCCTATAAAAGTGCCTAAACCCTAACATATTTTATTCTATAATAAAAAAGTGCATCCCAAAATTTTATGAAAATACCCAAACTCTAGGATATCCTATCCCTACTCAAGGATACCCTAAATGAACTTGAGATCTTATAAAATTAATAGCTGGACTTGAGAACTTCATAAGTTCACATAATGGACCTAAGACTAATTTCCTATAGATTTTAATCATTATCCTATTTCTCTTTTAACTTATTATTCATATCTTCAATCATTACTCTCCATTTTTTCTCTCTATAGTATATTCAATTATTACCAATATTTTCAATCATTACATTATTTCTCTATACACTCATTACTAGCTCATTTGGCTTTCAGTAGAATAGTAACTTATTTTGTCTGTATTCATTTTTTTTTCGCATTTGTTAGTTTTGCGTCAAACTTTTATAAATATTGATTCGTCTCAGTGAGAGGAATCGGAAAAGTAAAAAAAAAAATCAAAAAAACAAGAATAAGTAAAAAAAAACTGTCTTATTGACTTATTTTGTCTTTATTCAAAAAATTATTAGTATTGATCATATTTTTTTACTTTTTTGACTCTTCTTGACAAGACGAATCAATAAGTCATAAAAGTTTAACGCAAAACAAATAAATGTAAAAAAAAAATTGAATAAAGACAAAAAAAATTAAAGTCACTTATTAATTCAAACCTACCCTACCTTTAAATTCAAATTCAAAATTCCAAAACGAAGAGGTCAAGGTGTTGTCAAGTGGAGAGGAAAACAAGGAGATAACAGGTGATGGGGGATTCGGCCATGGAGAGGACTCAGACAACCTGTTTGGATACCGGATATGGTACCCGGATTTGCCAAGAAGTCGGAGATGTAATCCCGGCCCCACACATATCCGGTGTTTGGCTCCAATTTTCCTCTCCAAGACTTGTTTACTGTTCGGACTACATATCCCCCTTCCCCCTGATTTGTAACGACACCCTAGGCCCTGTCGTTAGCAAATCAGGGGAGTTTTGAGCATTTTTGGGCGTTGTGTTACCTTTTCTTACCAGAAAAATCAGAGAGAGAGGGAGGACTGCCCCGTCATCGGTGATGGTGGGTCGGAGTAACCATCATCGTCGGTGATGGTGGACGGGATCGGGGAGAGAGAGAGAGAACCTAATGGGCGGGATTAGAGGCTCTGAACCTGATGGACCAAGATCGAGATCGGAGGCCACCTCTATTTCCTTCTTGAGCCACCAAACAACCCCCCCCCCCCCCCCCCCTTTTTATTTGAAACGTGAAATATGTATTTACAGTAATTCTAATCAAATAATGAGGTTTAAACATTTTTTAGAATTTTAATTTTTTCAGTTTTTTCCCCAAAATTTTTTTTAATAAAAAGGGAGTCACAAAACATTTTAAAGATTTATTGAATACCTTTTATCCCATATTTAATAAAATTAACATTTTTTTTCCATTAAATAACTAAAAAGGGATAATTAAGTCATTTGACACCTTATTCCATCATATCTACCTTCCAAATCCCTCTTTCCAAAAAATCATCCAACACCTCATTACAAATCTACCATTCTTAAGAGGTGGAGCCACCATTCTTAACATATCACCCTTCGTTACATATCTACCTTTAAATCTTCTCTCATTCTATATCCACCAAAACAAATCTTCCACCCAAACGGGCGAGAGGAGTGATGTGGGAGCAAGAAATGTGTGTAGGTAGTAGCTTGGCTGGAGAGAGTACATGCAAGATTTGTTAAGATATCTTGAGAGTACATGCAAGATTTTAGGGGATTTTGGTGCAAGGACAAACCATGAAAATCTACCCCTCCCTCATATCTCTCTCTCACACACACGACCTCTCATCTCTCTCTCTCTCTGTCCTAGATTTAATTCCCCAAATCAAACATAGGAAATTTTTTCCGTTCGTTTAGGGGTTTTGAATTTTAGATTTTAATTATTATTTTTATTTCTCTAATTATTATTCTCATTTTTTTCTCTATCTCTCTTCAATCATTATACATATTTGTAATCATCATTCTACTTTTCTCTACATTTATTACCTATAAATTCAAATTCAAAATCTCAAAACGAACGGAGTACTAGAATTTGTACAAGGAAGATATGCAAGGTACAAGAGAAAATTTCCCCTCCTATTTATCCCTCTCATCATCGGCACAACACCCACATGCACCTAGGCTTTTCTTGATCCCCAATCCATGGGATTTCATGTACTAAAGGCTCCATTTCCGAGGGAGAAATAAGTACTTATTTTTTAATAAAGTAATTTTAAGCTAAAAAATTATGTTCTTACGTAAATAATTTTCTTATCAATATGGATATTATTTGATAGATCTCATTTAGATCTTTTATACGGTGCCAAAAAAAAATTAAAAAATTATTTTCATTTACATTATTTTTGAATTTACAAATATGAAATAAGTACTTATTTTAAAAAAATATATTTTGGAGCAAGGCCTAAGAATCCATGGGAAAATCTAGAGAATTTTATCTTTATTTGAATCCATGGGAATCCATGTACTAAGAATCCATGGGAAAATCTAGAGAATTTTAGCCTATGTTAAACTCTTAGGATTTTAATGGTACAATAGATCATAGCAAATCCGAGAAAGATCTTGGGTAAAATCCTAGGTCTTGAAGTACAAGGTCAGTCATTGCCTCCCCTTTGTGGAAGGTCTTGGGTTCGAGTCCCACAGGGACAGGCCCTTTAGGGGGCCAGTGCTATAGATAGCTTTTGGTCTTCTCGTGCTAACTCTAACACCTCCATTAACCCTGTTGATGTATATCGCTGTGGGGGGAAAAAAAAAAGTACAAGGTAAATCTCGGGGTGCAAGATTGCAACACAAACCCTTCACTCATCCGGTACACATACACACAAACTAGGCTCTAGGTTTATTTTCTAGTCATAGGTTTTAATGCAACAAAGATCAAATGGTACAACAAGAAGACACATAGATTTATTCTACGATTCCCACCTCAATTCAAGGGATATTCACTTGTTGGCTAAAAATAATAATATGTATATTCATATCTATACATTAGGGTTTTTAGTATTTTCTTTTAATTAGTACAAGCTAATCATTTAAAAGAATAATAATTTGACAATTAGATAAAATGTTTAATTTTATTCGAAAAAAAATTTGCCAAAAATTTGGGTCGTTACACCGGTCCTTACTCAAAATTTTATTTGAATGGAGTATAAATCTTAAAAAAGGTTTGATTTGATAGTAACTAATTTCAATGGGCAAACTAAAATATTTATAGAATTTTCATTTCTCAACTTTTTAAGTGGCAAGTAAATGGTAGGTATAGTAAACTTAGATAGAATATGGCAAGTGCCTTGTTTGAGTTGGATAGGATTCGAATAAATAAAAAGGATCTCCCTTGATTTGGATGTGAGTTCGAGAAAATTCCATTTTAGTACGAGTTTGATTCAATGATTGGAATGAGTTTAACATGGCATATAGAACACTTTAAAAATTTAGTGGTCGCGGACAGACCAATATAATTTGGGCATAATTATGTTATTTTAATGTAACCAATAACATTATTTAAAATCTTTATGGCGTGGACAGCCGTTAATTGTCCATCATTTTGCGAGAGGGAATATGTGGTGGAGGTTATTAAAGTGGACGTGGGAGAGCCTGGTTTTGGTAAGGTCCAAGAGGCGGATCACTTATCCAGGATTGTGGTTCCCTGGCTAGTGGTGTAGGGTGGGTACCACACAGTAACTGTTTGACACATTTAAGTTTTTCATTGCGTTTTTAGACGGTTCGCATTTGAAAAGAGAAAAAGTGTTTGGATGAGAGAAGAGAGAAAGTCTAAGCTGTTCAAAAGTGTATTGAACAGTTTAAATATGCCGAGTAGATACCACGTAGAATGTACTCACTCAAAATTTCTCCCAAGGTAAGAGTGTTGCAACCAAGGTGCCCAGACACTAGACAGGTTGTGAGACTGACAACGACTAGGCTGAAGGTACTCTTTAGATATATGTACTAGTGTTATATATATATATAAAGAATGTGACTAAGATTACGAATTAAAGAAGGATGCGACTAACGGACTAAGAGCACGTGGCTAAGACAATATACATAGGGTCACGTGCTCTCATCCAGAACTAAAATTATGCAAGTGTAGCACAAATTTTATATTTGCATATATCTCGAAAATAAAGATATAGAATTAATCTTATGCTTCAACTTTCGTTGTTTGATAGATTTATAATTTTTGGTTCATAAATTATTTGTCTAATAAATTTTTATTTCTTGATTCTCTTTATTCGTAACCGTTACAGAAAAACATCTTAAAAAGAAAGTCATCAATAATACTTTCTCGATCATTCTAAAAAATTAACATTGTCAATGTAAAGCATACTGTGAAAAAAATTGTCCAAATTTTTGTGCTCATTTTTGCATATCTTTACAAAAAAAAAAAAAATGTGTACTTTAAATTTTTGTAGTTAGCAATGCATCTCTCAAGTCTTATTGGGTATGAAAGATTTTTGCTATTATATTAATTAGATATCCATTAGGTTATATTCTTCGAATATGGATGGCGCTGTGCAGTTATATACGTAGCACCCTGCTGCGTACTTTCTAGCAGTTGGATCGTGCATCCGACTGCTCGGATCTTATCTCGGTAATGAATGACTCTCGATCATTGATTGCCGAGATGGGATCTAAGCTGTCGGATGCACAATCTAACGATTCGGAGATTGATAGCACGGTGCTGTATACCTCACTCCACAAAACTGACTCGAAGTCCTATATTCTTGGATATGTCACTAGATTCACTACCCACAGTCTATATTCCATGAGTGTGTCAAGTGTTTGTGACATAGTTCCGGTATAGTCCCTTAGAAATATTGCGTAGAGATGGCAATTCAATTCGTCCCACCCCGCCCCTAATCCGCTCTCTCCTGATTAGGGCGGAGTGGTTTGTTGCATTTTCGGGGGGGGGGGGGGGGGGGGGGGGGGGGCGGGGCGGGGGTCGGGTCGGGTCGGGTCGGGTCGGGTCGGAGAGTATTGGTGAACCCCTGATCGGAGTCGGGTCGGGTTAGGGTTGGCGTTAACCCGTTCGGATACTCGCCCCGAAATTATTTTATGCATAAAAAAAGTATTTTTATTCTTGTATTTTTACTCTTACAACAAAAAAATCACAAAATATTAACTATTTTTTCCATTTTGCTGTGAAATGATAGATTTTGTTTAAATTATAATAGCTATTTCATAAATTTTTACTATTTGTGCTCACTTATTTTAAAATCTAAAACATATTTTCTCAATGAAAATTTTTTGTGCGGGGGCGGGAGTACCCATAAATTACCCTGTCCGGGGTCGGGGGCGAGGTTAAATTTTCAGGTCATGGTGAGGCAAAATCCACCCGCCTTGTTCTGTTGCCATTCCTAGTGATGTGACAGGGTAATTTTATTCGGCGGAGGTGACAGGATACCATACCGGCCTACCCGCACTTCTAGTAGGAGTAGTTTTTTTTTTTATTTCATGAAAGGAGTATGTTTACCTGTGGTTGGAACTCGGAATGTTTTTTCCAATGACTGATAAATAGAGCGAGAGATCCTAATCCCTCAAATCAAAATGGCGATCGGAAACCTACCGGAAGATTTGGAAATGGAGATTCTGTGTCGGCTTCCAGTGAAATCCCTGCTTCGATTCAAGTCAGTCTGCAAAAACTGGTATGCTCTCATCCTAAACCCTAGTTTCATTTCCCTCCACCACGATCGCGCAACCGCCATCGCCACCGCTGGAAACACTGATTGCCTCCTCGTTAAGCGCTTCGTCGCCGACGACAAGGGCGGCATGGCCTTGTCCTTTGTTCGCTACCGAAAACCAGTTGAAGATATTGATATATCGTCCACTGGTCTAGATATTACACGTCTACGAATGTTGGGTCCTTGTAACGGCGTCGTTTGTCTCACCAGCGTGGCTTTAAACTCCCCCATTGTGATGTGCAACCCTTCAATGAAAGAATTCAAGGTACTTCCTCAACCTTGTTACAAAAATAACCGTTATTGCAATTTGGGATTTGGGTTTGATCCCTCAAAAAATGATTACAAAGTGGTTACATTCGCCATGAGGAGTATGGAAATTAGCAATGAAAGCATTGATAAAAGAATTGAAATATACAACTTGCGTACTGATTCTTGGAGAGAAGTTGACGCTGGTACCCCCATTGAGCTAGATTTCATATGTAGTGAATTTATATTCGTATCGTGGAATGGAGATTTTTACTGGTACACTGACCCTCACCCTGGTGGTGATGCGGCGATTCTGGCATTTAGTATGACCAATGAGTTGTTTAAAGAGATGCCCGTGCCAAAAGTTTGCTTGTTACACCAGCCTCACCAGGGGAGCGTTATGAGACTTTCTGTTTTGCTAGATTCCCTTGCCTTGGTTATTTATTCGCAGTCAGAAAGGTGCTTTGACATATGGGTAATGGATGAAGAGGATGGTGAGATGTCGTGGACTAAAAAGTTCACTAAACCCTTCCAGGGAATCGAGTGGGCATTGGGATTTCGGGAAAATGGTGAGTTCCTTGTGGAGAGCTTCGGTGGATTGATGATGTCACACAACCTTAATACTCGAGAAATAATTGAGTATCAAGTAGATGGTCCTTTTTCTTCATTTGATTTACAACTTCATCCATACACAGAGAGCTTGGTTTCGGTCAAGAGACACAATGAGCTTGATGGGCACATTGAGTGATAGACATAATTTCAGTTTGGGCTTTCGTGACCTCGAGTCACTGAAATATTTCTTTGTGCTGCACGGAGGGTGCTCATGAAGTCCTTTAGGGGTTTGCTGCCATTTGCAATACTGCTAAATTTAAAAGAAGGTAAATAAGTTGTTCTATTCAGCTTCTAATAAGTCTCTTTCACCGTCTTCTAATGCCCTTTATTTTGGTATGCAAATACAGGGAGAGGAGGGAAAGGTTGGATTTCCCTGGCTTGGACGATGGACAACCATGTTTATGTTCTTGTTTCTGTAGTTTACATAGCTTTTCTGCAATGAAGTTCATATTGGGACTTGCTTGCCGCCGAATGTGGTCTTAGTCATACATCTGACGGTGTCCCTTTTTTTTTTTAGTGGTCAAGAAACAAGAAGCAGAAGCTACTGGTTATACTTCAACATAATAGAATTCGCTTGCCTCCTAATATATATCTTAATGACACATTTGATTTTGTCACTCTAATGTTAAGAAACAGATTGGAGTGGTGTCTCAATTGCACCAAACAATTTTGAATGTTGACAGTCTGTCAAAATTTGATTTCCTTAACGATGAGACAAGTCTGTATTTCCTGCATCCCTGAAAAGGCGTCTCCTCAGGGTAGCTCATCAGTGGATTTATGAGAGAATTTGTATTCTTGGGGTGAGATGGGGTTATGAAGCAAGATATAAATTGAGGAATTCCCCATCAATTTTAGGCTTTTTCTGTAGAGGTCTATTGCATGTGGTTGACAATCTCTTATGATACTGCCCAAAATGAGCAGCAAACCATCATCTAACGTCGTGACATCACCCGTAAGAATATTCAGTGCCAGGGCCATGATGTAAAGCTTCATTGTCTATTCTAATATTGCCATTTGTCAAGGTAGCCTCTTCTTTTGGAAATAGCAATGTATCTGTTCCTTCTAATTCTGTTTGCTATAGTAGCATTGTTTTTACCGCTGGCAAGAAAATTGATGGTTTATTTTATTTATACTGTGTTTTCCTTTTCTTCTGTGTGATGCGGTGATTGGATTCATGTAACCTGAGATTGGTGCAATAATACTTTTCATTTGGACATCTGATCCTTATGTTCGACTTACTGTGTGCATTCATGCTGGAGGATGCCAAACACAGTTTCCTTTTTTTCCCTTTTTCCTTGCATCTCTTCTTTCCTCCACTCACTGTATTATTCATTATGCAGCATACAATTGATGGAGTACCAAAAGCTTTGAGCTCATGGTTCAGGAACGTTTGGCCCAGGCATACGATTCCAGTTTCATGTATCACTCCTCTTTCGGCTGAAATATTTTGGAGTTGCCTTTTCTGGCCTATTGATACATAGAGAATGTAATTCAGGGGAGTAATGTAACTACGTGAGATTGTCAAATATATTTTTCACCACTGCTTCTTTCAATATGGTCTCAAGCTGTGCATTGTTGAGATCTTTGTTTTAGTCATTTGCCAACAAACGTGTTGATATCAGGTGAACCAGATCCTCTTTTGCCGTTTTGCTGTTTCACCCTTGCGATGATATCCAGTAAATTGAAAGTAAAAAAGAAACAGAGCAGAGATATGGGGGGAGAGAAAGTTAAACAGCAATTGAGACTTGGAAACGTGAAAGAGCCAAGAATTAGTAGTAGTATTTGATTGAACTATTTTCCCTCGAAATATAACTGGGATGCCTGAAACGATTTACGTATCAAACAAAATCAAAGATTAGATCTTCGTCGATACTGTGCTCTTCTACTCAACCTTGTCCATCAATCTCTCTCAATTTTATCTTCCTTAGCATCTCTCTGTACTCTTGCATCATCAAATCTATATAGTAGAAACTATTAAGATGCCGAATAGCTCTCTATGTTAAAACAAAAAAGAAACATAGACGAAGGTCTAGTCACAGATTTTGATAATATCCAAGTTGATAAGCATATCAGTTTCGACGTTCTCGACGGTCGAGTAGTTGACATTTTTTAGAGAAAATAACATATTTTTTTGTATAACGTCTTTAACGACCATTAAGTTACTTGTGTTGGAACATGTTTTTTGTTGGTGGAAGAGATAGAAATTCATTGATGACTGAATAATACAACCTACCAGTGCAACTAATACAACTGAACAAAGAAAAATTGCATACATAAAGACAAATAAACAACCGTAGCAAATGAAGGATACATCCATCAATAAATTGATTCGGCTTTCAGATGTCAGAGGATTGCATGAAGGATAACGTGGAGCAGCTGTCATTGTAGTCCCACTATGTTGGAACTAGTTGGAAGGTTTATAATCGCTTTTTTTTTTATTTTTTATAATTGTTTATTATTTCTTAAAAAAAAAAAAGAATTTGGCACTCCCCTAATCCGCTTTCTATCATCTGCATACCTCTTTTATTTTAAGTTATCTGAATTTATTGTATTATTCTATCATTTTTGACGTGTTAGAAAACTAAAATACTTATATGTAAATATGATTAATTTCCATGAATATAAAGAAAAAAAGAGTGCAAAACTGCAAATATAAAAAGGGGTTGGGAACATTTTCACATTACAGATATACATACATATATGTATGTATGTCTTTCGATTCTTTAGTCCATTTTCTGATTTGCTCGTTTGTAGGCCTTTTTGAGCCTGCTTTAATGATCTTAAATGTCCGTATCTTAGAGCTTGTAAAAAAAAAAATGATCTACATCACAAATCAGGTTGATCGAGAATCATTTAATATGATTTCGGACATGATTGTCTCCCAACATAACAAGATTACAATAATATGAATAAAATGAGTCCGGGATAGACCTACTAAGTACAAACGGGCCACAGTCCAGTGCATTTTCTTGCACTAGAGATGATCCTCTTCCTTTCCATGGGATAAGAGAGAGAGAGAGAGAAGAGACGAACGAGTAAAGTAAAAGAAGACAAGATAGAAGCCCTGATTAAACCACAGAGATCAAATGGCACCATCAAATCAAATGGCGATTGAAAAGCTATCCGAAGATTTGCTCATGGAGATTCTCTGGAGGCTTCCGGTGAAATCCCTGCTTCAACTCAAGTCAGTCTGCAAAAGCTGGTATGCTCTCATCCAAAGCCCTAACTTTATTTACCTCCACCACGACCGCGCCGCCTCTATCGCAGCCGCTGCAAACACCGACTGCCTCCTCGTCAAGCGATTCCTCAACGGCGGCGAGGGCGGCGTCACCTTGTCCTTTGTCCCCAATGAAACCCCAGTTGAGGATATGGACATTTCTTCCACTGGTCTTGATGTTAAAGATCTACAAATCTTGGGTCCTTGTAACGGCGTCGTTTGTCTCACCCGATTCGGTTCAAGTCCCCCCATTGTGCTATGCAACCCTTCAATGAAAGAATTTAGGATACTTCCTGAATCCTCTTATAAAAAAGACCATATGTGCAATTTGGGATTCGGGTTTGTTCCCTATACAAATGATTATAAAGTGGTCAGATTCGGCATGAAGAGTACAGATTTAGGCATTAGGGGCATTGATGAAGCGATTGAAATATATGACTTGAGTACAGATTCTTGGAGGGAAGTTGATGCAGAGTCACCTGTCGAGTTCGGTTTCCAGTGTTTTTATGATTCGTATGTAGTGTGGAATGGAGATTTTTTCTGGCACACCTACCATCAACGTGATGGTAGTCCAGCGATTATGGCATTTAGTATGTCCAATGAGGTGTTCGAAGAGATGCCCATGCCAGAAGTTTGCTTGTTAGACCAGTACAGTGAACAGAAACTTTTCGTTTTGAAAAATTCTCTTGCCATGGTTGTTTATCCAAAGTGGTGGTCAAATCCATTTATGCTTCCTCCTGAGGAATTTCCGTTGAAGAAATCCTTTGACATATGGGTAATGAATGAAGAGGATGTTGAGGTGTCGTGGACTAAAAAGTTCACTATCGGACCCTTCCAGGGAATCGATTGGGCATTGGGGTTTCGGCAAAATGGTGAGTTCCTTGTGGAGAGCGGCTATGGACAGATGATGTCGTACAACCTTAATACTAGTGAAAGGAAAGAGTATCAGGTCCATGATCAAGTCGAAGATCACGAACATGATTTGCCTCCACCCCCATATGTACAAGTTCTTCCATATACAGAGACCTTGGTTTCGGTCAAGAGACTCTAGTATGGACTCTTGTAAACCTTGAGCGGTTGGAAAACAAGTTTTGTGCTGCACAATGGGCTTGTGAATCCTTTAGGAGATTGCTGCCAGTTGCAATAATGCTAAAGGAAGAAGGAGGTAAATGAGTGTTTCCAGAAGAGGGTAAGTGAGCGGATCAAAAAAAAGAAAAGAAAAAGAAGAGGGTAAGTGAGTGGTTCCAATAAGCTTCTTATCTGTCTCCTTAAAAAAAAAATTGGGCAAATAGGTGCAGAGGAGGGAAAGGTTTGAGTTTCATGTTTTGGACGACGGACAGCCATGTTTATTTTCTTGTATCTTGAGTTTACTTGTGTTTTCTTCAATACATTTTGCATAATGGGATTTGCTTCCCTCCAAACATGGTATCAATCGCACTATTTTTATTGTCGCTCTAATGGCAAAACATAAGATGTTGAATTTACTGGGTTTTCTTAACCGTATATTGTAATAGTGTTCGCTTACTTCCAAATTATGACTTTCTCATTCTGATGTTAAGTTACACATTAAAGTGGTTTCTGAACCACAACAAACAATTTTGACCATGACCATCTGATGAAATTTGATTCCTTGTCAAAACCAGTCTCTGAATTTCCTCATTAGTGTATCACTAAGAGAACTTGTATTGTTGGCCTGAGATGGGGTTATGAAGCAAGATATTGATTGAGGAGTTTGCCATCAATTTTACTCTTTTTCAGTAGTTCTTTATAGCATATGGTTGCAAGAATTGAAGTCCATTGGAAAGGAACAAGGTCAATCTCTGGAGGACATGGCATGTACCGTACACCCATCTTCTAATGTTGTCACATAACCGTTATAAGCATCCCATGCTAGGGCCACAATGAAATGCTTCATGTTCAGTTGTATTATTTCCTTGAAACACAATACCTGTTACTTTTATTTGCAAGTAGCTGCACGTTTGTTCTGTCTTTTTCAGTTTGCTAACCTAGAATTTGTTCCTAACCGTCAACGTGAGAATTTTTCCTTTCCTGATCTAGATAACCATTACTTAGGGTATTTGTTAATTTCCCGTTTTTACTTACTTGAATGTTTCTACTTTTCTGTATTGGGATTACATGGAACCTCAGCAGGTTGCACGATTTTTTTATTGAATTCATTGTGCTATATAATATACCTGTCATTTTAATGTTTGATGCATACGTTCAAATAACATGTACACTCATATAGTAGGAAGCCAAAATCAGTTTCCTTTTTCTTTTTTCTCTTCTTTCCTCAACAGTTTAAAACCATGCAGTATATAATGGAAGGATTCCCAGGTGTCTATTCTCATATACAGAAATGTATAGTTCAGGGAAGCTGTCACTTTGGAATCTAAAAGCTTTTGAGTCGATTCTTTCCAAAGAACTTAATCAGGTAGATATAGCCTGCATTTGCTGGTAAAAGATATGTGGTTTGGCTATTGAGCTGATGGTTCAGGATCGTTTGGCTCGTGCATACATTTCCAGTTTCATGTCACTTTATGGTTCTTTTCTGGTTCAAATTGTATTGTGGCATTGTGGTTCCATTTTTTTGGTGATATTTTTTTGCTGGCAAATGATTTTTGTAGCTCCACCAAATTGGTGTGATTAAAGTGTGTAATAGGGAAGTTCAATGGGTGGCCGCTTCTCATTTGAGAGGGACCATTCCAGTTGAGAGGGACCATTCCAGTTGAGTTGGTGTCCTCTGCATGCCCCTCCCAACTCCTCTCCCTGTTTTCTGTTGATGCCTCATTTGGGCTGTTCAGGTTTTGGCCCATTAGATCATAACAGTAATAATAAGGCTATGTACTGCCCTTGCTAGCCTATGGTTGTGTTGGTTACCGGGATTAGTCAGTTCATTTGGCTGGATACCGAGTTATCAAAAAAAAAAACCTTTAAATACCTTTCTTTGAGTGTAGTCTCCAGTTGAGTATTTGTTAAGAGATCTCTACGGTCGTTTTCTCTCTCTATGGTTTATCAAATTGCAGCAGCGAGAATTATAGAAGTGTGCAAAAGCTCCCCTTTCCCCCAAAATCCAGACCAGATTCCAGGATAGCAAAACTGTTTTTGAATCTAGGGTTACCCCCTGAGGATATTCATGATTATCCAGGAGCAGGTGGTGTTCCGGTTTCTTGGAAAAGGAAGTTTTAGAAAAAGAAGGTAATTTCAACCTCAAAAATTATGCATTTATACAAATAATTTTTCTATCAATATGGATCTTGTTTGATAGATCTTATTGAGATCTTTTATACGGTGCAAAAAAAATTAAAAAAATATTTTTTATTTTTATTATATTTGAGTTTGAAATTTGAAAAAAAAGTAATTTTTCAAAAAGAAGGGAAAGTAGAACACCCCCTAATTATTGAACGCTCTGCCCCATATTTATGAAAAAAAATCTTCAATGCAATGATGATTTATAATGCTCTCCCACAATGTGAGCCTTATTTATGTGTAGGTTCCACATCATGTGAGAGAGACGTTACAAATAACCGTTGAATTAAAAATTTTCTCCTCATTTATATGCAGTGTGAGTTTTGGCACTATTTGACTTACATTATTGGGTTTTCAGTTTTATTTATTTATTTTTAACTTTGTTAGCTTTTTGGAAAATTTACAAACAAGCAAATATAAACTATCATGCTAGAAAATAATTAGAATTATTATAGTAAACAATAAGTGATTGGGACATTATGCTTGGTTTGGTTTGGTTATAAATAGTACTAAACAATAAGTCAAAAGTAACAGATTTTTTTGGTTAACTTGTGCTTTTTCTGATTTTTTAAAAGTTCGTTTCATATTTTACTATCTGAATAATTTATATAGCCTTGATCCTCCCAAAAAAGGAATTTACGGTATTTTTTGAAAATACTTTCATTTTTAGGAGAAATTAACCTTTAAGTGTTGTTATTATTTTATTTACTTTAAAATGAAGGGTCATTTTTAACTACATGAATGGCACAAAATTAGGTTCCGTTCTGCCAAAGTTGTTATTTTTTAAGTACTTGTTTTCCGGTTTACAAGATATGTCATTTTTTTACAATACATAAGGTATATATTCAAAAAGTAAGTACTTATTTGAAAAATAGTAAGTATTTATTTTAGTTAGTAGAATACACTCCCGTTCCGCTAATTTTTTTTTTAAATACTTATTTTTCGCATTGTAAGACATGTTTTTCTCTTATAATATATCACATTGAATTCAAAAAATAAGTATTTGTTTTAGTTAATAAAACACATAAGTGCGCAACTTTATGCTCTCGTCCAGCTATCCAGACGGGTAAAACAAGTGTTTCCAATGTTTTACCATCAGTTTGGAGGAAATTATGGGGGCCGGCCATCAAGGTGTGGACACTCTCCCCTTTTCGGTTACGGCCTGAGGAGCTGCAAGGGGGCAGACACATGACGGACGGGTGGGAGTGCTTGCAAGAGCGTATAGCTCAGAACCATCTACCTTCTTCTTCTGTGGGTTTGGAATTCTTTTATTGTTGGTGGGTCTGGCGTGCTATGAATGATTTTACTTTCGATGGTAAAATTTGGGCAATAGAGTCTGTTTGTGGAAAAGCGCAAGGTGATTTTTATGAGTTTCCGGATGCAAATTCCAAGATCTCTTCTCCGCCAACGAGGCGAGATCAATGGGAAACCTTGGCTTGGCAATGCCCTTCAGGTAATCAAATCAAGATCAATGTGGATGCGGCTGTACCAATGAACACAAAAACAGTTGGAACTGGTCCTCTTGCTCGTGGAGAAGACGGTAAGGTTATGGGTATGGGTATATCTCTGAATATTCGTCCCGGAATCACCACGGCACGTGTTGCAGAAGCTCTAGCAATCCGGGATGGGTTGAAACTGGGTATGGCTCTTAATCTTTCACGGGTGTCTATTGAATCAGATTCGGAAGCAATTGTAAAAAGCTGTTTGGACTCCAACGACCCACCTTCTGATATTGCGTTGCTTATTCATGATTGTTCTGCATTGAAGAATTTGTTTATTTCCTGTGATTTTACTTTCGTTAAGCGTGAGTGTAATCGAGCTGCACATATGTGTGCTCAAAAAGCCATTTCTAATGGTTTGTCCGGTCTGTGGATGTTCATTTTGTCCCTATGGAATTTCCGTCTGTCTAATATTTATGCTTTTGTCTACTAGATTAATAAAATTTTTCTCTATTGACAAAAAAAAAAAAACACATAACGAGCAAGGAATATAATTGAATAATTACTATTGGCAACATCGAGTCCGGATGAGATTAAAAAAAAAAAAAAAAGTCCGGATTGTGAAAATAATTTTGTTCACCTTCCTTTTAAAGAGGTGCCTTCATTTACAATGACAAGTAAAGATACAGGTAGCCTAAATTTTGAAGTAAAGTTGGATGATTTGTAAACACTCTTTTCGATATCGAATTGAGATGAGTTCTTACAGGGACCATAAAAGAAGTATTTTGAACAAAATGAGCGGCTCCGATCATCTTTGCGGACCCGAGACGGGCACAAAAGTGGTCTGTGCGTGGCTGCTGTACCTGTAGTAGCGTTCCTTCATTTAAAGAGGGTGAACATTATTTTTCTCGTGATTGGTGAAAATTGTATAGGTCAGATTACAAACTAACTCCATTATTACCAATAAGTGTAGTGATTTTGGAGACTCTACACAATTTTCATCAATTACTGGGAGGATAATGTTCACCTACTTTAAAGGTAGGTGAACAAAATTATTCTCCCGGATCGGGCTAAATTTCAACGGATTTGGATGGATTTCGGGTCACTGGACCAAATTTATACCCCAAGTCTGCAACACGTAGCATGCTGAAGATACTCCGTACTCCGTTTGTCTAGGGGGCGTTTCACTATTCAAAATAAATATTTATTTTTAAAATTATAGGTGATAAATTAAGAATAACTTATTTTATAAAGCGAAAAATAATTATTTAAAGAATAAGAATTTTTGGTAACGAGGCTGCCCCTAAATTCATGATGCAAATACAGTCGCAACGGCATTTGGGATCCGAAGGGTGTGATACTGTTTGCCGAGAGAGAGAGAGAGAGAGAGAGAGAGAGAGCTGTTTGCTCTATCAAAATGGGGATCGAAAACCTATCGGAAGATTTGCTCATGGAGATCCTGTGGAGGCTTCCTGTAAAATCCTTGCTTCAATTCAAGTCAGTCTGCAAAAACTGGTATGCTCTCATCCAAAACCCTGACTTTATTTACCTCCACCACGATCGCTCAGCCTCTATCGCCGCTGCCGAAAACACCGATTGCCTTTTCGTTAAGCGATTCCTCAACGGCGGCGAGGGCGGCGTCGCCTTGTCCTTTGTCCCCAATGAAACCCCAGTTGAAGATATTGACATAGCTTTCACTGGGCTTGATATTAAACATCTACAAATCTTGGGGCCTTGTAACGGCATCGTTTGTCTCACCAGATTCGGTTCTAGTTCCCCTATTGTGCTGTGCAACCCTTCAATGAAAGAATTTAGGGTACTTCCTCTGCCCTCTTACAAAAATGACCATATGTGCAATTTGGGATTTGGGTTTGATCCCTATGCAAATGATTATAAAGTGGTCAGATTCGGCATGATGAGTACAGATTTATCCATTAGGGGCGTTGATGAAGCGATTGAAATGTATGACTTGAGTACAGATTCTTGGAGGGGAGTTGACACTGTTTCCCCTGTTGCGTCCGGTATCGACTGTTTTTATGATTCGTATGCATCGTGGAATGGGGATTTTTTCTGGTACGCGTACCAGAAACATGGTGGTGGTCCAGTGATTATGGCATTTAGGATGATCGACGAGGTGTTCGAAGAGATGCCCTTGCCAGAAGTTTGCTTGTTAGACCAGCACAGTGAAAAGAAACTTTTCGTTTTGGACGATTCCCTTGCCATTGTTATTTATCCAAAGTGGTGGTCAAATCCATCTGTATTTCCACCTGAGGAATTTTTGTTGGAGAAGTCCTTTGACATATGGGTAATGAATGAAGAGGATCTTGAGGTGTCGTGGACTAAAAAGTTCAGTATTGGACCCTTCCAGGGACTTGATTGGGCATTGGGGTTTCGGCATAATGGCGAGTTCCTTGTGGAGAGCGGTTATGGACAGATGATATCGTACAACCGTAATACTCGAGAAAGAAAGGAGTATCAAGTCCATGATCAAGTACAAGGTTGGCCTCCACCCCCTAATATACAAGCTCTTCTATACACAGAGAGTTTGGTTTCTGTCAAGAGAGTCTATTATCTCGATGGACACATTGAGTCATAGCATAGCAATAAATCCAGTATGGGCTTTTGTAAACCTCGAGTGGTTGGAAAACAAGTTTTGTGCTGCACAATGGGGTCGTGAGTCCTTTAGGCTGTTGCTGCCAGTTGCAATAATGCTAAAGGAAGGAGGAGGTAAATTAGTGGTTCCAGAAGAAGGTAAGTGAGTGGGTTCCAATCAGCTTCTTAGAGTTCTCCTTGACAGTCATCTGTGGTAATTCCTTCCAGTATGCAAATAGGTGCAGAGGAGGGAAAGGTTCGAGTTTCGTGGTTTTGACGATGGACAGCCATGTTTATTATATTGTATCTTGAGTTTACTTGTGTTTTCTTAAATACATGTTGCATAATGGGATTTGCTTGGCTCGAATTATGGTCTTAATCGCACGATTTTTTTACTGTCTCTCTAATGTCAAGAAATTATATGTTGATTTTACTGGGGTTTTCTTAACGATATATTGAAATGGAGTTTGCTTGCTTCCAAATTCTGATTTGTTCACGCTGATGTTTTTTTTGAAATGGTTCACTCTGATGTTAAGTTACACATTAAGTGGTTTCCGAGCCACAACAAACAATATTGACTATGACCATCCGATGAAATTTGATTGCTTGTCAAAACCAGTCTCTGAATTTCTTGCCTCTGCAAGAGGCGTCTTCTAAGGGGAGTTCATCAGTGGATCAATGAGAGAACTTGTATTCTTGGGGTGAGATGGGTTACAAAGCAAGATATTAATTGAGGAATTCTCCACCTATTTCAGTCTTTTTCTGTCGAGGTCTATAGCAAATGGCTGATAATCTCTCATGATATTGCTCAAGATGAGTAGTAAAGATAGAAAGAAACAGGGGCAATCTCTTATAAACCATAGCTCATATTGGATTCCCATCATACCATCATCTCCTGTCGTGACATCCTACATACAAGTATCCAGTGCTCGGGGCATGATGGTAAGCTGCATGGTCAATTCTATTGTTTTCCATTGATCGCCGTAGCCTTTTTTTATATGAAAATAGCGATGTATCTGTTCCTTCCAGTTCAATTTACTAAACTAGCATTTGTTTTTACCACTGTCAAGAAAATTTTAACTTTTATACATACAATTACTTTCGTTAATGGTTAATTTACACTAGGTTTTCATTTTGTTTTGTTTTTTGTGATTCATTCATCATGGATTGGTGTAGCAGTCCTTGTGCAATATGATGCCTTTCATTTTATTGGGGGATTCATGTAATAGGAGAATGTTGCACTGTGTTTGATGGTAGTCATTGTGCGTTAAAATGCCTGTCTTTTTGATGTTTGATGCATATGTTCAACTTGCCATGTCCATTCATGTAGGAGATCCTACATAAAACACAGTGTCAATCTTTAGGAAACATACCTCGTAGGCTAAAAACTAATGTGGCACCATCACCCACGAAACTATCCACTGCTGAAGGCGCTCTAAGCTTTAAGTTAAATCCTGCTATTTGAATTTGTTACACCAGCATTTGTTTATCTGGAAATAGTAATGTGTTTTTTCTGTCTCTTTCCATTTATTAAACTAGAAATTGTGTTTGCAACCGACAATGGTTTTTGTTTTTTTTGGGGCCTTTTCTTTAGTCCTATAACTGGGGTCAATATAATTTCTCCTAGTTTTATTTTTGTTGCGGGGATTGTGTTACATGAGATTTGTGGGATTCTAAAACGGTTGCAGATCGTTAGATAATATGGTGGTACTGTAGGTATTATTGAATCGACTGCGAATGCTGCGAAGCTAGTCATGGAGGTATGCGGGCAAGGACACAGATATAGAGCTCTTGCAGAAGACTCTTGTTTCCTCTCAAGGATGCAAGTGCTTCGTAGGCCACTGCCACAGAGAGAACTAAGAAGTAATTCCTGCTATCACCAATGATCATACTCGCACCACCACCAAACTCATCCCTACAAAGTGTTCGCGGAGGAATTCAGAGAGATGATGGCAAAGACTGAAACCTCGATTGGACACACTTTTCGTGAGGCGAATCGAGTTGCAGACAGATTAGCTAATCGAGTTACAGTGTACACTGTACAATATTAATGCAGCTTACAATTGGAGTCCCAAAAGCTTTGAGCTGATGATTCAGGAACGTTTGGCCCCTGCATACAATTCCAGTTTCATCTGTCACTTCTTCGATTGAAACATCTTGGAGTTGCCGTTTCCTATAAACATGCAGGGACCATTGTTTGACAAAGTAATGCGAAATTGTTAAAATGATTTCAATCGATGTTTGTTTCGTTGTAGTCTCAAGTTGCGTATTGTAGAGATTTTTAGTCATTTGTTCGAGCTTTTTTTTTCTTTCTTTCAAGTAAACGATGCCGAGTCTGGCGAACGAGATCCCCATGACTTATTGCTCCAGTATCTCATCCAAATCTTCTGAGTCTGTTTCTATTTCATTTCCACTTCACAGTTCATTGGAGAGCACACTCTCTTCAATCCCGGCTCTTAAAATTTTTTTACGATCTCATGTCAATGATCAAAACAGTTCGTTTCATTTTGCTTGTTGAGAACATGTAGTATGCCAAAAATCAAGTTTATTGGACATTAGATATGATTTTGGAACAAATTATCTTGCAAAATATAAGATTGCAACACTAGAGCATAACCCCGTTTTAAATTTTCGGGAATATAAATATGTTTTGAAATTATATCATAGGATAATCGGTCAAATTGATTTTTGATCTTAAACTGATTTTTGGAAAGCTTAATGCTCTAAGTGAATTAAAAAATATGAACTGATCCAATCATTGAAGTGTGATTGAAATTTATTTTTCCGAGCCGGAATTGGAGAGAGTGCTCTCCAATCCATTTAAAAGGATCGGAGAGGAGCTAGACTCTTAGAAAACATAGGATTAAATGACAATGCCAAAACTATTTTATTGGTGCTAAAATTCTAGTGCACAAAAACCTTGTTTAGAGCATCTTCACTCCTTACTCAAATTTTTACCCAAAGTTGAGTAAAAACTTGATTTGGTATGAAGCAATCCAATGGGCAAATGCAAATCTAAGCATAAATTTGAGTTCATTAATGACAGTTGTGAATTTGAGGGAGAGAAAATAGACTTCAAAATTTGAGCAAGGATGAAAAATTTGAGTAAAACTCAAATTTGGTAGGTTTGAGTAAGAGTCTACTCCTTACTCAAATCTTGACTCTAACTCAAATTTGAGCAAAAATCATCCAAAATCCTCTTCCACTCTTTACCCAAACCAATACCAAATTTGAGTTTTACTCAAATTTTTGAAAGCAAATTTCTGACCTTTAAATTTACAATATTGCCATTAATGAAGTTTTTACTAAAATTTGTGCATATTTGTGCTTGTGTTTGAGTTTACCCATCGGAACACACAATACCAAGTTAAGTTTTTACCCAAATATTTACTCAAATTTGGGTAAAAATCTGAGTAAGGAGCTGAGATACTCTAAGGAGTGAAGTGGTGTTTTGGATGATTTTTACTTAAATTTGAGTTTGAGTTCAAATTTGAGTAAGAAATGGATAATGCTCTTATCCACTGGAATTTTGGCGCAAAAAAAAAAAAAAATTGACATTATCAATACCCTTATTTAATTAATGCATTTTCCTTTCATTTATTTTTTCATTTTCCTTTCCAAAATCAAGGGTACCGTACATATATACAAAGCTATATATACGGTTTTCTGCACTAGTATCACTTAGTATCCCCATGGCAATCAAATCAGAAGACGTGTTGATGCTTATACTCTCTCGCCTTCCCGTGAAATTCCTCCTCCGATTCAAATCCGTCTCCAAATACTGGTAATACCTCATCCGAAACCCTAGCTTCATTTCCCTCCACCACCATCACGCCGCCGAAAACACCGACTGCCTCATCGTTAAGCGATCCCTCAACGGCGGCAGCGTCTTGTCCGTTGTCCCCGACGATAACCCAGTTGAAGATATAGGTATATCTTCCATTGGTCTGGATATTAAACATCTCCAATTCTTGGGTCATTGTAACGGCGTCGTTTGTCTCACCTTCGGTTTTACCTTCCCCATCTTGCTCTGCAACCCTTCGATCAGAGAATTCAGGGTGCTTCCTCGACCTTCTTACGAGGTGACAAGTAATTTGGGATTAGGGTTTAATCCCTTTACGAATGATTATAAAGTGATTAGATTCGCGATGATGAGTAGAGATTTAAGCAGTAGGGACATCAATGAAAAGGTCGAAATATACGATTTAAGTACGGATTCTTGGAGGGATGTTGACATTGGGTCCCCCATCGAGGCTGGTGTCGACTGTAGTAGTCATTTATTCACAATTTCACATCGTGGAATGGGGATTGTTTATGGTACGCCAACGGTTACCTTGGTAGAGGTGGTGCGATTGTGGCGTTTAGTATGACCGATGAGGTGTTCAAAGACATGCCCGTGCCAGAAGTTTTGCTTGTTAGACCGACACAGTGATAAGAAACTTCTTGTTTTGAAAGATTCCCTTGCCCTGGCTATTCATCAAAAGCGTTGCTCACAAAATGTGGCTTTTTTGTTGGGGTTGTGCTCTGACATATGGGTATTGAATGAAGACGATGTTGAGGTGTTGTGGACTCGAAAGTTCAACATCGGACCCTTCCGGGGAATCGACCTGGCATTGGGATTTCGAAAAAATGGTGAGTTCCTTGTGGGAAGCACCCCTGGACAAATGATATCGTACAACCTTAAATTACTCGAGAAAGAAAGGGGTATCAAGTCCATGATCGCATATATGGTTGTTATTGTCCATCATTTTTACAAGTTCTTTTATACACGGAGACCTTTTGTTTCCATCAAGAGACACAATGAGCAAGATGAACACGTTGAGTGATAGGTATATCACTGTTAAGGGCTTTTTTTAAATTTTTTATAGGCAATAAAAGTTGCAGCCTTTTGTAATCTCGAGCGGTTGAAATACGTTTTTGCTGCCCGATGGGCTTGTGAGTCCCTTTGGAGGTTGCTGCCATTTGCAATACTGCGAAAGAACAGAGAATAAGTTAACAGAGTGGTTCCATTCAGCATTCGAGAGGTCTCTTGACTGTCTTCTAAGGCAATCTATCCCCTTGTGCAATTACATGGATGATGGATAGCCATTTTTGTTTCCTTGCATTTGTTGTCTTCTTTTGTTTTCTTCAATGTCTTTCAATCTATCCCGGTGTGCAATTTGTTTCCCTCCAAATATTGTCTTGATCATACCTCTAACTTTGTCACTCTGATGTCAGGAAACAACACACTGGATTTGTTAGGGTTTTCTTTAGAGTATTTCATACTGGTATCTGTTTCCCTCCAAATAGCATCTTAATTTTAAGATACATAAAGAAGGGGATTCTCAATGCATCTACCAATTTTGACTGTGACCATCTGATGAAATTTGATTTGCTTATCAAAACCTGTATGAAGGCAGACGTCTAAGGGGGTGTTCAATAGTGAATCAATGAGCGAGTTTTTATCCTTTGGCTGAGATGGGGTTATGAAGCAAGATATCGATTGAGGATTTTGCCAGAAATTTTTGTCTTTTATGTAGTTCTTGATAGCATATGGTTGCTAATACACTAGTAGCTGTAAAGATAGAATAGTAAATGATATTGTGCAAGAAGAGAAGTAAATTGGAAAGAAACAAGGTCAATCTCTAGATAAATTGGCAGATACTGCGTACCCATCTTCTAATGCTGTCACATAACCGATATAAATTCCAGTGCTAGAGCCATGATGAAAAGCTTCATGTTCAGTCGTATTGTTTCCTTGAAACACAATACCTGTGATTGTTAGTTGACATAGCTGCACGTTTGTTCTGCCTAATTCAATTTACTAACCTAGAATTTATATCTAGCCATTGACAAGAGAATTTTTCCTGCTCTACGTACCGTTTCGTGGAGTATTTGTTTATTTCAAATTTTTACTTATTCGGTGATTTTTTGTTTCTTTTTTGGTGTTGGGATTTCACGGAACCTGATGTTCTCTCCTCTGTAGTTTGATGCATATGTTTAATGATTTTTCTGTGTTGTCATTTTGATGTATGAAGCACACGTTCAACGTAACATGTACATTCATATAGGAGAAAGCCAAACACAGTATCCTTTTTCTTTTTTCTCTTCTTTTCTTGACGTTTTAAAACTATGCAGTATATAACAGAAGGATTCCAACATCTTGCTGTCAATTAGGTAGGTATCTAATCTCCTATAGAACAGTAGTAGTTTAGGGAAGCTGTCACTCTGGAACCTAAAATCTTTTGAATCAATTGTTACCAAAGAACTTGATCAGGTTCGGATATCTCTATGTGCTTGGTAAATATGACCTGCTTTTACTACTGGAAAAAGATATGTGGTGACAGTGGTGTGGCTATTGAGCTGATAGTTCAGGAAAGTGTGGCTCGCGCATACATTTTCAGTTTCGTATGTCACTTTCCGGTACGATTTAGTTCTTTTCTGATTCGAATTGTATCTTGTACTAGTTGGTCTCCCCCTCCCCCCGGCTTGTGGTTCAGAGAAGGTTGCCTCCGTGGGATTGTGGTTCCATTTTTGGTGATATGAGAGAAATTGTATTCTTGGGGTGAGATGGGATTACGAAGCAAGACATTGCTTGAGGAATTCTCCTCTTTTAGTCTTTTTTTTGTTGAGGTCTATAGCAAATGGTTTATAATCTTTCATGATATTGCCCAAGATGAGCAGTAAAGACAGAAAGAAACAGGGGTAATCTCTTATAAACCAGAGCTCATATCGGTTTCCCATCATACCATCATCTACTGTCGTGACGTCCTACGTAAAAATATCCAGTGCACGACACGATATAAAGCTTCATGGTCAATTCGATTTCTATTTGGAAGTAGCTATGTATCTGTTCATTCTTGTTCAATTTACTAAACTAGCATTTGTTTTTGCCACTGACTAGAAATTTTGAATTTTTCTACATACCATTACTTCTATTAATGTTTGTGTCAATTTGGTCCCTGTAGTTGTAATTGACTCAATTTATACTCTGTACTTTTCATTTTGTTCCAATTTGGTTCAATTGCTAACTGCCGTTAGTCCGCTGTTAGTCCTTTTAAATAAAGACAAAAATAAGCCAATAAAGACAAAAATAAGCCAATAAAGACAAAACTAAGCCAATAAGTCAATTTTTTTGTATTTATTCAAAAAAATTGAATTGCGATGGTAATTTTTTACTTTTTAGGTTCCTCTCGTCATGACGAAATAATAATCCGCAAAAAATTGACAAAAAAACTAATAAATGCGAAAAAAATTGAATAAGGACAAAAAAAATAAGCCACTTGACTTATTTAGCCATACAACCCCTGAGTTTATGTAATATTCTGACTTTTGGACATAGTTTTTTATCATGTTGTGACTTTTGGATCTATATCATGTTGTGACTTTTGGACATGGTTCTATATGCATTTTCAGTACTATGTAGAAAAATAGGCATCTCAGTATTTGTCCACAAGTTGAATAGATAGACAATACCAATAGTCATGTTGCCTCATGGCTGATAATGAAAATGCTGAATTAGAAAGCAATTTTTTGCAAAAAACTATAACCAAATTTCTTCTCAAGTGCCTCATTATCAATAGATAATGGAAGAATGAGCTGTGTTTTGGTTCAGAGGTATATTTGGTAGGCCTGTGTAAAAAATCCGTCCACCCGCGACCCGAAGGGTCCCAGGTGGGGTCGAACATGTGCTTCGGACGGGCACGGGTTCATTTTCTATTAAAAATCAGATTTTGGTTCGGGGTCCGGGTTGAGCATTTCTTATCCGACCCGACTAATTCATTAAGATTAATTCAGTTTTTGGTCAGACTTGACCCGACGTAAAGAATCGGGCTCGCAGACGGTTCTTACCCCTTTTCGGTTCGGTTTGTGGGCCTAAAACATTTGTTACCCGCCATGTCGGGTCGGGGGTCAAACTCGACCGCCCGACCCGTGCACACCCTTAATATTAGGGCAAGAGGGGAGTGAGAGAATTACTGTTTTAACCCCAAAAAAGGGGCCATTTGATTTTGATGTTAAAAGGACTAATGGCGGACTAACGGCAGTTAGTAATTGGACCAAGTTGAAACAAAATGGAAAGAACAGAGTGTAAATTGAGCCAATTACAACTACAGAGACCAAGTTGACACAAACACTTAACTACATGGATCATTTCAGTTTTTTTCCCTTTTCTTTTTCTTTTGTTCTGCAGGGATTCATTCAACTCCAATTGGTCTAGTATTGCATTCCTCGTGCAATATAATGCCTCTCAGTTTATTGGGGGATTCAGGTAATATGAGGTTGTTCCACTGTGTTCGATGGTAGTCATTGTGCTATATAACGCCTATCTTTTTTATGTTTGGTGCATATTTTCGACTAGCCATGTTTGTTCATGTAGGAGAATGCCCAAGGCGGTTTTCTTTTTGCCTATATGTGTTCTTTACTCTGCCTTGAAAATTTATGCAGCATACAATAGATGGAGTCCCAGAAGCTTTGAGCTGATGGTTTGTTTGGCACTTGCATGCAATTTCAGTTTCATATTTAACTTGTTTCAGATTTGCCTTATCTTTTAAATGTGTGGGGAGGCATTGTTCAGATTCTTATAACTATTGTTTCTTTCAGCATAGTCTCAAGCTGCGTATTATTGAGATCTTCAGTCATTTGTTCAGCCTTTATTCTTTTCAAGTAAAAGGTATTGAATCGGGTCATGAACCGGATCCTCTAGCCATCTTGCTCCATTATACCATCCATATCCTGAGTAAGTTTCTGTTTCATTGTCTCCCCAACTTTGTTTGGGTTCTTCCGCTTCTTCCTTTTCCCCTTTTGTGCATGACGATTGGTGGGGAGGTTAGGAAGAGGTGTAAAATATGTCAAGAGCATAAATAAGGACCGTCCAAAATAAGTTTAGGCGGGTGTAGTTGCCGACGGGGTACACATGTGGTGTGGTACCAGCTCGGCACCCCAAATACTTCCCAAATGGAGAATTTTTTTCCTTAAAAGAAGGTATGGATCATGAATTGTGTTAGAACTATGGCTCATATGTTATTGGGGGATGCGGGGGGCGTTGTACAGTAGGGTTCATACATGGGTATTTTTGGGATAGAGACCAAATACCAGATTAGGGTTAGAATAGAGTCAATATAAATACTCTATGTTATAAACCCTAATTCATACTGTGATAATAAAAGAACAGCAGCCGCTCTCGCTCCCGTGGACGTACCCGATTTTGGGGAACCACGTATATCTCTGTGTTGATTCTTTTATACTCGTAAATCATGTGAGTGTGTGTGTCGATCCTAACAAGTGGTATCAGAGCCAGAGGCTGTTTTAGATCACACAGAAGAACGATGTCATCGAGTTCGTCTGTTTCAAAGTTCGATGTGATGAAGTTCGATGGAACTTCGAATTTCAGATTGTGGCAACAGCGGGTAAAGGATCTGTTGGTGCAGCAGGGCTTGTACAAGGGATTGAAGGCGAAGCTAGAAGCCATGTCTAACGACGATTGGGAAGAACTCCAGATGAAGGCGGTGAGTACGATTCGTCTGTGTCTTGCAGACGAAGTTATGTATCACGTGTTGGGTGATGAATCGCCGGCTGGGGTCTGGACTAAACTGGAGAGCAGGTATATGTCAAAATCGTTGACAAACAAACTGTTTCTAAAGCAGAAACTATTTGGGTTGAAGATGGCCGAGGGTGCTGATCTGATTCAGCATATCAACACGTTCAATCAGGTTGTGAGCGACCTGCAACGGATTGACGTAAAGTTTGAGGAGGAAGACCAAGCGCTGATGTTACTGTGTTCACTACCGATTTCTCTCGAAACCCTAGTTACAACCTTATTTTGGGGAAAAGAAACCCTAGAACTGGAGGAAGTCACTGCAGCCCTTCTGGCGTATAATCAACGCAAGCAACAAACAGAATCGCTGCAGGGTGAAGGTCTGGTGGTTAAGGGGTACGGGGATCGTGGCAGGAAGAATGAGAGGGGTAAATCAGTTTCGGGGCATGGGAGGTCTCAGTCAAAGAACAGGTCCGAGGGCACGTTTGAGTTCAAGTGTTATAGGTGTCATGAACCGGGGCATATGAAGAAAGACTGTCCACAGAAGAGTAAGGGAACTGACTGGAAGAAGAAGGGAAAGGCAGGGGACAGGAAAGATGGATCAACTTCTGCAAACGTTGTGGAGCAGGAGTCAGATGATGGTGATATGCTTTCGGTCTCAGCAAGTTCAGATCACATGGTAGATTCGTGGATTATGGATTCAGCATGTTCTTTTCACATATCTCCTATCAAGGAATGGTTCAACACATACAGGTCAATGGATTGTGGTAATGTTCTTATGGGTAACGATGCATCGTGTAAAGTCATAGGAATAAGCACAATTAAAATCAGAATGTATGATGGTGTTGTGAGGACTTTGGGGGATGTTAGACATGTTCCAGAATTGAGAAAGAATTTAATTTCGTTGGGAACCTTAGACTCCAACGGCTGTGGGTATAAAATGGAGAGTGGAGTCATGAAGGTAACGAAGGGTGCTATGGTGATGATGAAGGCTTGTAAAGTTCCTGGTAATATTTACAAATTGGTAGGGAGTACAGTTGTAGGTGGAGCTGCTGCCACTACAACAGACGATACTGATGATACTATGCTTTGGCATATGTGATTGGGAGATATGGGAGAGCGTGGGATGTTAGAGCTACATAAGAGGAATCTGCTGAAAGGGGTTAAATCATGTAAATTGGATTTCTGCAAGTTTTGTGTTCTGGGAAAACAGTGTAAGGTGCAGTTTAGGAATGCAAGTCACAGAACGAAGAGAATTCTTGACTACGTTCATTAAGATGTTTGGGGGCTAGTGAGGGTAGCTTCGAAAGGAGGATCTCTGTATTTCTTGACCTTTATTGATGATTTTTCAAGGAAAATTTGGGTGTACTTCATGAAGCACAAGTCTGAAGTCTTTGCTAAGTTCAGAGTGTGGAAAACTGAAGTAGAAAATCAGATAGGGAAAAAGATTAAGTGCCGCAGGACAGATAATGGGAAAGAATTCAAGAATGGGCCTTTTCTGAAGTTTTGTGAGGAACATGGGATTCATCGACACTTTACAGTTCGAAAGACACCACAGCAGAATGGGGTGGCAGAAAGAATGAACAGAACCATTGCAGAAAGGGCACGGTGTTTGAGATTGAATGCGGGACTTCCGAAGGTTTTTTGGGCAGAAGCAGTGAGTATGGCATGCTTTGTTATAAACAGGTCACCGAGTGCTGCTTTGGATGGGAAGGTAGCTGAGGAGATGTGGACAGAGAAAGAGGTTGACTACTCAGGGTTGAGAATTTTTGGGTGTCCGGCCTATGTTCATGTTCCCAGTGATGAGAAGTCAAAGCTTGATGTGAAGTCTAGACAGTGTATTTTTCTTGGTTATGAGAAAGGGGTCAAAGGTTACAGGTTTTGGGATTCAGAGACAAAGAAGGTGGTGATCAGTAGGGATGTGATATTTGATGAGGACTCTATGATCAAGGCACATCAGATGGTTCAAAATTCTGAGTCAGAGGAAGTAAATAGCAAACAGCAGGGCGTACAGATTGAGCTGGAGAGTTTTAATATAGGTGATACTCAGCCAAATGAACAGCTTGATCAACAGCAGTAGCAGGAGCAGCAGCAAAGCTTGGCCGCTGGGAGAACCAAGCGCACTATCAAGCCACCAGTGAGGTATGGGTTTGATGACTTGATTTCTTATGCATTGACTACTACTAGTGGGGATCCATCTACTTTTCAGGATGCAATTACGAGTTCTGAAAGGGACCAATGGATGGAAGCCATGGTAGAGGAAATGGAGTCTTTGCATAAGAATAAGACTTAGGAGTTGAAAGAACTGTCTAAAGAAAAGAAGCCAGTGAGTTGTAAGTGGGTATACAAGCGGAAAGAGGCAGCAACAGAAAAGGAAAGGGAAAAGTTCAAGGCTCAGTTAGTGGCAAAGGGGTATTCACAGAGGAAGGAGATTGATTTTGATGAGGTCTTTTCTCCAGTGGTGAGACATACGTCAATCAGGATTATCTTGGCATTGGTGGCTAGCTATGATCTGGAGTTAGAGCAGATGGATGTGAAAACGGCATTCCTCCATGGTGATTTGGAGGAAGTCATATACATAGAACAGCCTGAGGGGTTCAAGCAGCCAGAGACTGAACATCTTGTTTGTAAGTTGAAGAAGTCTCTTTATGGGCTGAAACAGTCTCCAAAACAATGGTACAAGAGATTTGACTCTTTCATGATACGGATTGGGTACACACGCTGTGAGTATGATTGTTGCGTTTATGTTAAGAGTCTTGATGATGGTTCCTATATTTTCTTGCTTCTTTATGTGGATGATATGCTGATTGCTGCAAAGAGTATGGTTGAGGTAAACAGATTGAAGTCTTTATTGGGTAAAGAGTTTGACATGAAGGATTTAGGAGCGGCTAGGAAGATACTTGGGATGGAGATTCGCAGAGATAGGTCAGCTGGTAAGTTGTGGTTATCTCAAAAGAATTATGTGGTGAAAGTGTTGGAAAGGTTTAGTATGAATAATGCCAAATCGGTCAGCACTCCATTGGCAAGTCATTTTAGATTATCTTCAGCTCAGTGTTCGGTGTCAGATGAAGAAATTGAGGATATATCAAGGGTGCTTTATACAAGTGCAGTGGGTTGCTTAATGTATGCAATGGTTTGTACGAGGCCTGATTTGGCACATGCAGTTAGCACAGTTAGTAAGTACATGGCGAAACCAGGCAGAGAGCATTGGAAGGCAGTCAAGTGGATGTTCAGATACTTGAAAGGTACTTCAGATCGCGGGATTATGTTTGGTAGGCAACGGGGTCAGATTTCAATTGTTGGGTATGTGGATGCGGATTATGCTGGGAGTTTGGATGACAGAAGATCTACAACTGGTTATATGTTTACACTTGTGGGTAGGCCTATTTGTTGGAGATCCATGGTACAACCTCTGGTGGCTTTATCCACTACTGAGTCTGAGTATATGGCGGTGACTGAGGCAGCTAAGGAAGCATTGTGGTTGAAAGGGTTTGTTAAGGAGCTTGGCATAGATCAAGGTGGAGTTCAGTTGCATTGTGACAGTCAGAATGCCATTTATTTGGCAAAGCATCAGGTGTATCATGCTCGAACCAAGCATATCGATGTGAGGTTTCACAAGGTGAGAGAGTTGATTGATGCAGGAGATTTGATACTGGAAAAGGTGCACACTTCTGAGAATGCAACTGATATGTTGACAAAGACGGTTACTGCAGACAAGTTCGAGCATTGCTTGGACTTGGTTAATGTCTCCTAGTGCTAGGAAAAGGGAGGCATCCCCCCAACTTATTGGATAGTGATGGTTATCTTCTGAAGGGGCGAAAGTGAATTCGCCAAGGTGGAGATTGTTAGAACTATGGCTCATATGTTATTGGGGGGTGCGGGGGACGTTGTATAGTAGGGTTCGTACATGGGTATTTTTGGGATAGAGACCAAATACCAGATTAGGGTTAGAATAGAGTCAATATAAATACTCTATGTTGTAAACCCTAATTCATACTGTGATAATAAAAGAACAGCAGCCGCTCTTGCTCCCGTGGACGTACCCGGTTTTGGGGAACTACATATATCTCTGTGTTAATTCTTTATTATTTATACTCGTAAATCGTGTGAGTGTGTGTGTTGATCCTAACAAATTGAATGGGGGCCATCTTCACATGCATGTTTCCCATCTAAATTGAATGCTACAATTATAGTATTGAACACAATTGCTGCTAATTAATGGATAATCTAACGTAACATGTAATTCATGCGAAGGTCAAATGAAATTCCATCTATTTTTGCTTTACGGTCTACTGATCCAGTTTGATGAATTGTATATTTTCTGGTGTTAAACGTACATGGAAAGTTCTGGGTGCCATAGTATAAGTCTTGTAAAAGTCTCTCTTTCTTCTTATAAATGTACTCTTGGATTGTGAGAATTTTTTTCGGGAAATGATTTTGTCACTCCCTTTTTTGTTAACGCCACTTCTCTGTAAGTGTATTTTTGCACAAAAAATACACTTGCAGGGGAGTGACTTTAACAAAAAAAAAGGGGAGTGGCAAAATCAGCAGCCATTTTGTAACACAATTATCTATAAGAGCCCATTTAGAACATCTCCAACAAAAATGGCGCCAAAGTAGTAATGGACAAGTTACCGTACACTATTGGCATCAATTCACAATCCAACCAATTTGTCTTCTATCATGGCAAATGTGACGTGGACTTGAAGGGGGTCCAAACATGCCAATTTTGACATCAACCTACTCGCATGCCAATTTTCAATAAAACTGGCTGTGTGAAAATTTAAAAGTGTGTCGTTTGAGGGGGTTTTTTTTTTTTCCTTTAAGTTATTTTGTCTGTAAATATAGGCTTTGAATAAACAATATTTTCTCATTCACATTATGGATTCTCCATACTCTCAATTTCCTTTCTTTTCCATGCAACCATCTCACAATTCGAGTGAGATATCACAATCTCATTATTCTACTGCGATATCACAACTTGAAAAGTGATGATGAAACTCTAAATAAGAAACCTACTACTATTCCAGGTGCCAGCTTTAGTATGGAAGAGGACTACGTGGCTTGACACAAATGTGGATGCCATTCATGGAAACGAGGAAAAAAGTGGATCTTTTTGGAAACAGGTAGGAGAATTCTACCACGAGAATAAGAATAATGTCCAGAGCGATCGTACTGATCGGCTTGGCCACATGGCACCATCCTGGCTCGACCGCGTGGCAAGGACAAACGGAATACAACAAACTCGCCGTGGGATATGTACGGCCAAGCCACGCATCCCCACTACATAGAGCCATGTGGAGTGGTCTCCGACTGAGCCAAGCTAAGGATTTTCGGCAATCATCGATACGGGCGTACGGGGTCAACCCTGTACGTCCACGTAGACCAACGAGCCTCGTTCGACAAGCTCAAGGCTGAATCCCAACCTGGCTCCATGTTCAGCCATTGGTGGGTGGTCGGTGATGTCATGCGACACGGGCAGAGCGTGCTCCCCTTCTGCTTGGCCCTCAAGGCAGGTATCCCTCTATATATACTGCTAGGATAAACCCTAATAGGTATGCCCACTTCTCTTCACTAAGTTTTGGTTTTCATCTCTTTGAGTCAATACTAACTTAGGCATTAGAGTGCCTGCTAGCCGGAAGGCCCTAACCGTGTGTTTCTTGTGCCCTAACCGTGTGTTTCTTGTGCAGTGAACAAAAGGAGGGAAGAAGGCCAATGATATCATCTACAAACTCAACTAGCCCAAACTAGAAAAGAGCAAAGCCCATATAGAAGAGTGAACACCACCCACAGTCAATAAAAATATACTCCCTCCGTCCCAAAAAGAATGATAATTTTTGAAACCCATGTCATTTTTTATCGCTTATATCTTTTAATCTATAATATTTTTCATGAGTTTGAAAACTTTGTATAATAGAACTAATCGAGAACTATCAAATAAGACCCATATTGCATATTTTTTGAGATCCATATTGAAAGATATAAGGAGTTGAAATTGACACAAATATCAAAAATTGACATCCAATTTGGGACGAAGGGAGTATAATTCAAACATTACGTAGCTCGGTAATACATATAATCGACATATTGGAGATTGGAGAGGATTCAAATGTTACGTAGCTCAGTAATCAAATATAATCGACACATTGGAGAGGAGGAGGAAGAGCGACAAAGAAGATCATTTTGAATAGAGATAGGTTGTCTGCTCGATTAGAAAGAAAATTTAGTTACTAACTTTACCTAAACTATATAGCATCTATAAAAACATTCTTATTTCCTAAAAAAGAATACATTGATTTTAAATAACTTTAGTTTTTTTTTTTTACAAGGTTAAAGTTTTGAGTTCGAGTTGACGAGGGAAGATAGTAATTTCTTTATCTAACAAACACTAACCTCTTGGTCCTCCTCTATTAAAAAAACGTAGGAGAATTGTATATATACATGCAAAGTTATGTATATATATGGTTTGAGAATAACTTCTTTACCGCTGTTCCGTAAAGAATTACAGCACTCCACTTTTGGACGGTTTGAATATTAATGAAATTTTTTCGAGAAAAAGTTGGGCTTGTTATTGGCTTATTTTTTTCTTGATTTAAAAAATTGGGTTTCGATCGTAATTTTTTACTTTTTAGATCCCTCTCGTCACAATAAAGCAATAATTTTTCAAAAAATTGACAAAAAACTTACACAAATGTGAATTTTTTGGAATAAAGACAAAAAAAACCAAATCACTTATTAAGCCGAACAAGCCTAATTAAAATTCAGTTGAACGGAATTGATTGTTACTACAAAACACTTGTTTACAGCTAATTCGGAAATAAGTATAGGGATGGCAATCCTGATCGCCCCACCCCGCCCCAAATGGATTGGGGATTCGGGGATTTTTTGGGGATCGGGTAGGGAATGGAGATAATTTTTTAAAAAAAATGGGAAATGGGTAGGGAATGGGTATGAGTCTGTCCCCGCCCCGTTTGTGTGTGTGTGTGTGTGTGTGTATATATATATATATATAATAAATAAGTTATATACATAAATGAAAATTATATAGGAGTACTATATATACATAAGTGAGGAAGAAAGAAAAAAATTAAATCTCACTATCAATTAACATAGAAGAAATTGAATTCACTTACCACGGATAGAAGATTAGTAGAAAAAAGAGTTCAAATCGATAGTTCTAGTCAAATAAATATTGTTCACGTTTGATAAATATTGTTCACGTCGGAAACTCATGAAATAGCGTCGTGTTGAGAGACTAAGAAACAAAGCTTTAAAGAGCTTTGCGTGTGTTGTTTGTTCTTGGCGTCTTGTTGCAGGAGGGATACCAGATTAAGAATATCGATTTTGCCAGTGGTTCCAGTTGGATCCCCGATTCCCCACGGGAATCCCCGTTTCCCATTTGGGAAGGGGATGGAGGGTAAAGGGTAAAAATAATTCTCCGATGGGGATCGAGGAGGGAATGGGGATGTATTTAAATTCGGAGATCGGAGACGGGAACAGTGATATCCACCCCCTATCCGCCCCATTGCCAACCCTAAATAAGTATATTCTCCTATCTCATACGGTTTTCTTGTGGGTGTTCGGCCTGGGCCTGGGCCTGCGTGTGACCTCATCAATCTTCCGCTTTAGTTATCCGTCACTTATCCCTATGGCAATCAACCAAGAGATGCCGGAAGATGTGTAGACGGAGATTCTATCTCGTCTCCCTGTGAAATCCCTCCTCTGATTCAAGTCCGTCTCCAAATACTGACATGCTCTCATCCAAAACCCTAGCTTCATCTCCCTCCACCACAATCGTGCCGCCGAAAACACCGACTGCCTCATCGTTAAGCCATCTCTCAACGGCGGCAGAGTCTTGTCCGTTGTTCCCGACGATAACCCAATTGAACATATAGATATAGTATCTTCCACTGGTCTAGATATTTTACATCTCCAATTCTTGGGTACTTGTAACGGTGTCGTTTGTCTCACGTCTCTCACCAGATCCGATTCTACCTTCCCCGTTTTGCTCTGCAACCCTTCAATCAGAGAATTCAGGATACTTCCTCAACCTTCTTACAAAGGGATTAGTAACTTGGGCTTTGGGTTTAATCCCTTTACGAATGATTATAAAGTGGTTAGATTCGCCATGAGGAGTAGAGATTTAAGCTGTAGGGTTAAGGACATCGATGAAAAGGTCGAAATATACGACTTAAGTGCGGATTCTTGGAGGGAAGTTGACATTGGGTCCCCCATCGGGTCCGGTGTCGACAATCGTAGTCATTTGTACACATCGTGGAATGGGGATTGTTTCTGGTACGCCAACCGTTACCTAGGTAGAGGTCTTGTGATTGTTGCGTTTAGTATGACTGATGAGGTGTTCAAAGAGATGCCCGCGCCAGAAGTTCGCTTGTTAGAAGGGCTGAGTGATGAGAAACTTTTTGTTTTGAAAGATTCCCTTGCCCTGGCTATTTCTCAAAAGCGTTACTCGCAAGTTACGGGGTTTTTGTGGGGGTTGTGCTTCGACATATGGGTATTCAATGAAGAGGGTGTTTAGGTGTCATGGACTAGAAAGTTCTCTATCGGACCCTTCCGGGGAATCGACGTGGCATTGGGATTTCGAAAAAATGGTGAGTTCTTTGTGGGGAGCATCCGTGGACAGACGATGTCGTACAACCTTAGTACTCGAGAAAGAAAGAAGTATCAAGTCCATGACAACATATATGGTCGTCCATCATTTTATCAATTTCTTTCATACACAGAGACCTTTGTTTCAGTCAAGAGACACAATGAGCATGATGAACACATTGAGTCATACCACCGAGGTGATGGCCCAGTTGGTGGGAGTCACCACGTCTCTTCAACAACTGCGTAGGTTCAAGCTCTGGGAGGCACATGTGTGCATATACCTAGTGGTGCCATTAATAGGTTTTGATTCGAACACGTAGTTGGACCGAAGAGGGGGATTTCTCGCCGCTGTGCACCAGGTGGTGCCGTGGTGACGGCCCGTCCTCCCAGACGATAGTTATGGCTCGAACTGGACATTCCATGGTGGGTCGAGAGCCCCTATGGTCACACCCAGGGAGGAGTTACTACGCTGGTTGCCTCCTCCCACCCTTTTTGACTTTCAAAAAAAAAAAAAAAAAACACATTGAGTCATAGGTATATCACCGTTACGGGCTTTTGTAACCTCGAGTGGTTGAAATACGTTTTTGCTGCTCAATGGGCTTGTGAGTCCCTTGGGAGGTTGCTGCCATTTGCATTACTGCGAAAGAACAAAGAATAAGTTAAAAGAATGGTTCCTTTCAGCTTTCGAGAGGTCTCTTGACTGTCTTCTAGGGCAATATATCCCCTAGTGCAATTACATGGACGATGGATAGCCATTTTTGTTTGCCTCCGCATATTGTCTTGATCATACCTCTAACTTTGTCGCTCTGATGTTGGGAAACAACACACTGGATTTGTTTGGGTTTTCCTTAGAATATATCAAAACGAGTATGAATTTCCTGAATCTGCAAAAGGCGGATGCCTAAGGGGTGTTCAATAGTGAATCAATGAGGGAGTTTTTATCCTTTGGCTGAGATGGGGTTGTGAAGCAAGTTATTGAATGAGGAATTTGCCATCAATTTTAGTCTTTTGCGTAGTTCTTGATAGCATATGGTTGCTAAATACACTAGTAGCTGTAAAGATACTAAGATAGAATAGTAAATGGTATTGTGCAAGAAGAGAAGTAAATTGGAAAGAAACAAGGTCAATCTCTAGATGAATTAGCAGATACTGCATTACCCATCTTCTAATGCTGTCACATAACCGATATAGTTTCCGGTGCTAGGGCCATGATGAAAAGCTTCATGTTCAGTCGTACTGTTTCCTTGAAACACAATACCTGTTACTTTTATATTGGCAAAAAAAAAAAAATAGTGGCCTGTTTGTTCTGCCTAATTCAATTCTCTAACCTAGAATTTATCTCTAGCCATTGACGAGAATTTTTCCTTCTCTACGTACTATTACTTGGAGCATTGGTTTATTTCAAATTTTTACGTAGCATTAGTTTGCTGCATACATTCAATGATTTTTCTGCGTTGTCATTTTGATGTATGATGCATACGTTCGACTTAACATGTACATTCATGTAGGAGAAAGCCAAACACAGTATCCTTTTTTTTTTTTTTTGTCTTCTTTCCTCTACGTTTTAAAACTATGCAGTATCTAATGGAAGGATTCCAACATCTTGCTGTCAATTAGGTTGGTATCTGATCTCACATAGAAATGTTAGCTGTCACTTTGGAACCTAAAAGCTTTTGAATCCATTCTTACCAAAGAACTTAATCAGGTTTGGATATCCATATGTCCTGGGTAAATATGACCTGCTTTTATTACTGGAAAAAGATACGCGATGACAGTGGCGTGGCGCCTATCGAGCTGATGGCTGTTTGGCTCGTGCGTACATTTCTAGTTTCGTATGTCACTTTCAGGTTTGATTTGGTTATTTTCTGATTCAAATTGTATCTTGTACTACTAGTAATTTCCCCCACCGTAAATGTGTTGGCAATATAACGAGGCAACGCTTCAGAGAAGGTTGCCTCCATTGGATTGTGGTTCCATTCTTGGTGATATTTTTCTGCTGGCAAATGATGTTTGTAGTTCTTTCAAAATGGTATGATAAAAAGCCGTAATGGGGAAGAAGTAAATTTTAGAGGGACCATTCCAGTTGAGCTGGTTTCCTCTGCCCCCTCCCCGACTCCTCCGTTGTTTAGATTGTGGCCCGTTCGATCAAAACAGTAATAATAAGGCAATGTAATGCCCCCGTTAGTGTACGAGTGTGTCGGTCACCATGATTAGTCTGTTCATTGGGTCGTTTGTGCGGTTGTAGGGGTGTAAATGAGCCGAGCCGAGTTTCGTAGCGTTCGAGCTCGGCTCGTTTACTAAACAAAAACGAGCCTAAAATTTGAGCTTGAGCTCGAGCTCGCTTGTCAACGAGCCGAACCTAGCTTATTTACTTAACTAGACGAGCTTTTGAGTGTCGGAGCTCGATTCGTTTGAAGTCCTAATTGATTGGATCCAGATCCTCTCACCGTCTTGCTCTAATATCTGGTGCTTTTTTTTTGAGCTACTGATGACTGCTCTCTTCTACTAATTTTGAAATCTGCTAATTTCATTACCAACGATGAGTTTTATCGATCGATCTTCGAAATTGTTGTCCAAAAGGCCCTACCTTACGAAATAGGATCCTCTGTGCCAAAAATTCTTGTGCTTTCGTGCCGAGGAGTTTTTGTAGGGGGCCGAAATATCCGAAGGTTCACCAGGTCCAAAAGGGGCGATGAGGGTTCACGCGTGGTCTGACCCATCATCCAAGCTATCACGGTTCGCCTTCGAATAAGTCTGGACGTCGGCTGGGCCGAAAGGTAGACAGAACCACGAGTACTTCACCGAACAATTATAAGCAACATCCGAACGTACGATGCATAAGTTCGCTCGGGTTTTATCAAGCGCACGGATACGAACTCCCGTTTGTTCGGCTAGGGTGCGCCTCGGCCGGGATATCATACGCTCGGATAATTCGTATGCTGGACGTGGGTCTCGCCGAATAAAGATAATTATGGAACCTTCTATAAATATCTACTGATGAGAAGGCTGTCCTTTCTGATATTCGAAGTGACATCTCTGAACGATGTGACCCTCCTGACATCAACCCATGTGGCTCTGAAAGACTAGGGAAGTGGTGTTCATTAAATTGGCCCTGCCAGAAAGGCGCCAACCGAGCAGAACGTGACGCGTGGAAAGTGTGGCCAACTTGCTCAGCACCTCACCTCTTTGCCTATAAATAGAGAAGCGTGACCACTGAAGGAGGGAGAGAGATCCAAAAAATCTAGCCTAAAGAACACTTCTCTCTCCTACATATTGTTCTTACAAAACTTCTTCTTTCCACCTACTGACTTGATCATCGGAGCTTCTACCCGGAGGAACAACCCCCTCCGGTTTTTGCAGGTACGTCAAGACCGTCCACACCAGAAGGATCACGAAGAAATCACGCCCCCACAATTGGCGACTCCGCTGGGGAACATATTTCTGAAAACTATCGGGGTGTTCTTCGTGTTCTTCGCGTTCATAGTCAGCTGAGGGCCTTTGTTCATCTCAGATCCTGTTTGTTCTTCGTATTTGCACGGAACCAATGGCTCAGCATCTCTCACCTCCGGGCCCAGAGAACTTTACCCTTGGGTTAGAGGGCTACGGATCTATCAGCCTCGAGCCCCGTCAAACGGCTAGGGCGGTTCCACATGTAGCCCGACAACTTTCTTTTCCACCGACCGAGTTGGATATCGCCCTGGCTGAACAAAAACGTCAGGCAGCGGTTATTACCATGCTGCAACAACGGCTGGAGGAGCGGGACGGCGGGTTGGCGGAGAACCCTGCAAACGAACATCATGCCGAGCCCAGCCGACCGAAGAGATCCCACAAATGAAGCAGACCATGTCGCCCAGCCCAAACGACCGAACTCGCTGTTACCAAACGGCGAAACGTCTTTGAGCGCCTCGATCAGGGGGTTTCACAACCTCGGCTGACGAGCATTGTTCGAGCCGAGAGTACTCGATCCTCGGCAACGGGCTCCACGGCGGGAACCAATAGGGGAGGCGACTCGGTCCGAACAGAACATCGTTCCGAACGAAGGATGAGTCGGAAAAGTGGGAAGAGGCCCGTGGACTTAAATGATCCACCTCGGCGACCCCATTCTAGTAGCAACCGGGAATATTCATTTCAATCGCGACATGATTCCGAACGTCACGATGGGCGACACTCTGCCAACTCTGGCAGTCGACACCGAACAGAAAGCAGAGGAAACCGTTCGGAGCACGATAATACGATTGTCCTCTACGATCAATTCACGGGCCTGCCAACCGTGTACCAACCCATCGACCCGGCTCTTCAACCTCGGCACGCCCCATTGACGAGCTTGAGGGAGGCACATGCGCCCTTAACACTAGTAGTTCCACGACCGAAGGAAAAAGAGAAGGAAAAAGAGGAGCACCGTTGGCGCCATCGGCGGGAAAAAAGGAGGACTCCGGAGCGGCATACTGATGTTCTTCCCCCTATCGCCCCGCGGATCGCAGCCGAAGGGAAAACCGAAGATAATTCGAAGCTCGGGAAGGCAAAGGCTTCCCCCTTCGTGGATGCTATACAACAAGAGCGGCCGCCAGACAAATTCGTCATGCCGAAGCTGAAACGCTATGAGGCAAAGGAAGACGCAGTCGCGTTCGTTTGTCGCTTCAGGCAAACCATGAGCCTCCATAACTTTTCTGACGCTCTTATGTGTAAAATATTCCCGCTCACTCTCAGTGAACCGATCATGCTATGGTACAATCAGTTGAAGCCCAAATCCATTTCTTGCTTTAACGAGCTAGAATTGGAGTTTAGCAAACGCTTCGTCACCAGCAACATTCAACCGAAGACGTTATCGATGCTGGTGAACATGCGAAGAACGGAGGGCGAAACACTGCGACTCTATACCGAGCGTTACTGGGAAGTCTATAACCTTATTCCCGACTGTGATCAAGGGGTAGCAGCCGAGTCTTTCATGAATGGATTGGACCCAACCTCGGCAATGTTTCGTGACCTTTCACGAAATCCACCTAAAACAATGGGGGAGCTCATGACAATAATCGAGAAAGATTGTGTTCACGAGGAAGCAATGGCCGAGCGACACACATCAAAGGCTGAACCTGCCAAGACGATAGCGCCGAGGAAGCAGGTATCGAACGTTCGCCAAGGGCAAGGAAGCCAGGGTAGCTCGGGCAAGGCATCGAACAAGTCAAACAACGAAGGCCGACCCCCGCAGCACCCTCAGCCACAATCTTGGACACAAACGAAAAGAGAACCCCGACCAGACGAATACGTCGCCGAACGTACGGTATTCACTGAACCTATTTATAAACTTCTTAACATCATTGGCAAATTGCCTTTCTTTGTTTGGCCGAAGGTACTCTTAGGCACCGTCGGGAGCGGACCAGGGATGTGCACGTATCACAAGGAACGTGGCCATTATACCATGCAGTGTCCACCTTTCAAAAGGTATCTAGAAGATCTGGCAGCTGCCGGTCACCTCAATCAGTGGATCGACGTTAGGCAAAATCCACTTCCTCCACCTCCCCCTCTTGTTGGCAATCTCGTAAGCGTGATACAAGGGCTAGTATCCGAAGGAAGGGCCGCCGAACTTCGTTCAGAAATTGACAGGGCTGTCGCCTCTGCGTCAGTCTGCAACGTGGGAGCTTCGATAAAGCGAAAATGGGAGGATCCGAGCTTCGGCTGTACCATAACTTTTTCTTCCGACGACTTAAGGGGGGTGCAACTTCCACATGCAGATGCCCTCGTCATCACTGTTGCCGTTGAAAAATCAACCGTACAACGGGTACTGGTAGATCAGGGAAGCTCGGCCGATGTCATGTTTTTCTCAACTTATCAGAGCCTCGGATTATCTCCCGCTCAACTTCGGACAGCGTCAGCTCCCCTTGTTAGTTTTACGGGAGCCCCGGTATGGCCACTCGGCCTGATTACCCTCCCTGTGCGAGCAGGATCACGCGTCCTGGACATTGAATTTGTGGTGGTCGCTTCGCCAAGTCCGTACAACGCCATTCTTGGCCGAACCTGGCTACACGAAATGCAAGCGGTTGCTTCAACATATCACCAGGTGGTAAAATTCGTCGGCTGGAACGGACGACAGGAAAGCCTGCGAGGCGATCAAATCCAATCCAAGAAATGCTACATCAGCACTGTAACGAACAAACAGAGCTGCATGGAGGTACAATGCGTGGCTGCCCCTCCTAACACAGCGATTGAGGATGTTGGTGTTCTTGCCGAACAAAGGTCAGCCGAGGAGCTTATACGTTTTTCCATTCCTGGGGAAGAAGGAAGATATTTTTTGATCGGGAGTTCACTGAGCGTGGACGAACGAGAGGAGATGTATCAATTCCTCATGAGAAACATAGAGGTCTTTGCTTGGACACCACACGACCTGCCGGGCGTGGATCCTTCGTTCGCCATGCACTCATTGAATGTTGATCCGAACAGGCGACCGGTTGTGCAAAAAGTCCGACGCTCGTCGGCCGCGCATACCGAAGCTGTGATCGCAGAGGTGAATCAACTGTTGGAAGCTGGCGTCATTCGGGAAGTACTATACCCCACCTGGCTTGCCAACCCAGTGGTAGTCCCGAAGAAAAATGGGAAGCTCAGGGTCTGTATCGATTACACGAATCTCAATGACGCCTGCCCTATGGATCGATTTCCACTTCCTCGGATTGAGCAGATGGTAGATGCAACGGCAGGATGCGAGCGCCTAAGCTTCATGGACGCGTATCGGGGCTACCATCAAATTGCTTTGGACCCGGAAGATCAAGAAAAAACGGCTTTCATCTCGCCTCGGGGAACCTTCTGCTACAAGGTTGTCCCGTTCGGCTTGAAGAACGCAGGCGCCACTTTTCAACGCTCCATCACGAAGATGTTTCCCGGCATGCTCGGCGTAAAAGTAGAAGCTTATATTGACGATTTGGTTTGCAGAAGCATATTCGCTCGGGACCACCTTCGAGATCTGGGAGAGGTCTTTGCTGTTCTAAAACATAGGAAGCTACGTCTCAATGCCGAGAAGTGTGCGTTTGGCGTTAGCTCGGGGAAATTCCTAGGATGCATGGTGAGTCGCCGAGGAATCGAAGCTGATCCTACCCAGATTTTGGCTGTGCAGCGGCTGCGAGCTCCAACGACAATTAAAGAGGTACAGCGGCTTACGGGGATGGTTGCTGCCTTGAGCCGTTTCATTCGACGTTCGAGCGATCTCTGCCGCCCGTTCTTCCGAGCAATCACAACCAGCCGACGCAGGTTTGTATGGACCGAGGAGTGCGAGCAGGCCCTGCAATCTTTGAAGCAATACCTATCTCACGCTCCTTTGCTCGTCAAGCCCCTGCCCGATGAAGATCTCTATCTTTACCTTGTCGTTTCTGACCATGCAACGAGCGCGGTTCTTGTTCGGAGAGAGGGGATGGACCATCAACCGATCTTCTACTCCAGTAAAACGATGACGGATTCTCAGACGAGGTATCTGCCTATGGAAAAGTTAGCATTGGCTCTCGTTTCTGCTAAAACGAGCCTCTTGCCCTACTTTCAATCCCATAGGATTGTGGTCCTCACTGAGTTTCCTCTCAAAGCTGTTCTTCGGAAAACGGACACGTCGAGTCGAATCCTGAAGTTCTCTCAAGACTTGGCCAACTTCGACATCCAATTCGAGCCTCGGACAGCTATCAAAGGGCAAGTCCTAGCCGAATTCTTTGCCGAACTCACTCCCGGCTTACGAGACGAGGCCAATGCCCTGGCAATTGCTGCTGAAGACGCTCGGATTCAAGAAGAAGAGGTTTTGGAAGGGCCGAACAGCTGTCCTGCCGAACCACTCCGTGCTCGGTATTCCCTCGGGCGCAAGAAACCTAGACGACAGTGGAAGCTCTTCACCGGCGACGCTTGGCGACTGACCGTCGATGGAGCTTCTAATGTTCATGGAGCTGGTGCCGGCATCGTCCTTGTCTCACCCAGCGGGACCGTGCATGAAAGCGTGGTTTCAATTGGGTACACGGCGACGAACAACGAGGCGGAATATGAAGCTCTGATTGCAGGCCTCCAACTTGCTCTTCGGCTGGATGCTGATTCGGTTCATGTCTTTTGTGATTCCCAGCTCATTGTGGGGCATTTAAACGACGATTACCAAGCCAAAGATCGACGTATGAATGCCTACGTAAGCCACGTCTTATCTTTGTTCGGCAAATTTGGACGCGTAGAAGTGGAGTGGATCGCTCGGGAGCATAACGCCCACGCTGACGCCCTTGCAGGTCTTGCTTCAGTCTACAAGACCTCGGGTAGTCGCACCATCACCTTTGACGAGATTCCCAAACCGAGCTTCGAAAAGCCGTCTGAGCAGGTTATGGCCATCACCCTCGGTCCAAGCCAGCTGGATTCTGTGGTTGCTTACCTGAAGAATCAAGTGCTACCGACGAACAAGCGCGACGCGTACAAACTCCGTTGCCGAGCCGCCAATTTCTTCTTGGGACCAAATGACAATCTCTACCGACGGACTTTTACTGGCCCTGATCTGCGTGTCGTCCACGACGATCTCGTGCCAGCCGTTCTGGAGGAACTTCATTCGGGTAGCTGTGGGGCTCACTCGGGGGGACGGTCCCTTGCACAGCGTGCCCTAACCCAAGGCTATTGGTGGCCGAAGATGGTCAAGCAGTCCGAAGACTACGTTAAGCTCTGTGTTCGGTGTCAAAAGCATGCATCTCTCATCCACTAGCCTGCGTTCCCTCTTAAAATGATCACCAGTCCATGGCCGTTCGCGGTTTGGGCTTTTGACATAGTTGGCAAGATGCCGAAGGCGCCTGGAGGATTTGAGTACATGCTCACTGCCACAGACTTGTTCACCAAGTGGGTAGAAGCTTCACCTTTGATCAAAACCACCGCCGGGGATGTGGAACGCTTTATCTGGAAACACATTATCTCCAGGTTCGGCGTGCCGTACGCCATACTATCTGATAATGGTTCCCAATTTGTCGCCTCCGCTCTCAAAGCTTTTTATGCGAAGCGCCATATTACCATCCAAAATTCCTCGGTGGCATATCCTCAAGGTAATGGACAAGCCGAAGCATCGAACAAGACAATCACTCGAGGGCTGAAACGCCGTCTGGATCGGAAGCTTGGCAAATGGGTGGAAGAGCTTCCCCATGTCCTGTGGGCCTATCGAACGACGCCTCGGCGGTCCACCGGCCGTACTCCGTTCGCTATGGCCTACGGTATGGAGGCTGTCCTCCCTTTATCTACTATGATCCCTACAGTTCGGACGGAGAATTTTAACCCTGTCGACAACGATGCTCTAGTGGGTTCCGAGTTAGATTTTGCCGAAGAACTACGTGACAACGCTAACCTTCGGCACGCCGCGTACCAGCAAGAAGTTGCAAGGGGCTACAACCGCAATGTTCGTGCTCGACCATTCAACGTTGGGGACTTAGTCCTTCGGATGGTCACCGAAGCGACAAAGTTAACCAAGCTAAAAGACCCCTATGAAGGACCTTACCGAGTGGTTGAGAAGATCGGGCATGGAGTCTACAAGCTTGCTGAGATGGATGGCACGCCAATCGCTAATCCATGGAATGCCCAAAAGCTTAGGAAATTCCATGGCTAGTGTTGGCATCTTTTGTATTACATTTTTGCTCGGCCCATGCGCCTTTGAGCGTTGTGCACCTAATATAAATTCGTCCAGTACTCTGCTTTATTTTTACACAAGGGGTATTTTATCTCGCTCCGGTAACGTCTCTTGTTCGGGTGAAATTCTCGAAGCCATTTGTTTGTTCGGGTGAAATTCTCGAAACCCATGATCACCTTTTTGGCTCAGTTTTCCCATCCTACTGCCTTATTCTATTCCTGCGGTAATACAATAGGGCAGGGGGCTACTATATGGGTAAACCTGAGTTCATCTCTCACTGACTTCAAAATCACATAAACAGTCCTTCCGAATGAAAAGACTTTAACAATTTCTGAAACATTTCTGAGATGTGATGTATATGCCGAACAAAAAGACTTCAAATATTTATATACTTGAAAACAACATCCATACCGAACTAAACGACGATTATCATTTAAAAAGACACTCTCCATGTTTTCGTTACATCCAGTGGTCGGCAGGGTTCCTATCGTTCGGTGCCGACCATTTTGACAGATATGCAAAAATAAAAGAAAAGACAAAAACATAGACTAAACGAGAACAAATCTAATTTGCTGCAGCGTCGGCTGGGGCTTGTGGGGTTTGAGCGTCGGTTTGGGCCTGTGGGATGGGAGCTTCGGCCGGGGCTGGTAAGGTGGTCGAGTCGATAGCATCGGCTGTTGTCTCCTCTGCTATTACTTCGGCATGGGCGAGGGGTGGTATTTCCACCAGACTCCTCCTTTCGTCGTCAGCTTCAGCGCCTGCATCGTCGAGACCCCTGTTGTAGCCGAGCATGAAGCTCTCTTTGTGCTGGGCCTCCTTGATCTCGTCCTTCACTTCAAGGACTTGATCGGTCACGTCCTCTTCGGCTTGGGCGTATCCTTTCTCGTACTGCCCCTGCACCTCCTTCTCCATCTCCTTCTTCATCTCTTCCCTCCCCAAGGCTCTTCCCTCGGCCAGCCCCTCATCTTTTCCCTCGGCTCTAGTCTGCTCGGCAGACTCCTGCAGCCCCTTGATAAGGTCATTTTGATTGGCGACCTGAACCTCGAGGCTTTGCCTCACGAGCTCGGATTGCTCCAACCCCTTCTTGTACTCCTCGGCCAGGGCCTTGTTGTATTCCACCGACTGCTTTTGCAGTTTTGACTTCTTGTCATATTCGGTGAGATGCAGCTGGGCACTCATTATGGACTGGGTAGCCTGTAAACGAAGCAAAACGAAAGTCGTTCCAACGAAATAAGGCATTTGTACAAAAAAAGAAACAAAAAACAAAAACACAAGTTTGCAAGTGTAAGAGCTTTTACTTACCCTTCCTGCGTGATAGTAGTATTCACTCAGGGCTGCTTTCAGAGAGGGGGGATTCTGTATATCCCTCGGCAAAGCCAGCCCCGAGTGGAGGGTGAAAGCCAGGGAGGGATCCTCCCTCAGGCTATCCGATTTGAGGACCTGTTTCTTGCCCGGTGTGATGAAGCTTGGCACCCATGGGGTGTCAAGATCGAAGGCAGTCACCCTCCCTTCTTCTTCTGCGGCGGCCTCTTTCGGGGGTTCAACCGCTTGGCCCTTTCCCTTAGTGGCCGCCCTCACCTTCTTGCTCGCAGGTGGTTCCTTCGGGGAAGGAGGAGCGCTCAGTGGTCGCTTCTTAGAAGGTGGGGGAGGTGGGACTTTCTTGCTCGGGACCGAGCCCGAAGCGGCTGCACCCCCAGCCTTCTGCAGTCGGGCCTTCTCCCTCTCTTTTTCCTCCAGCTTCTTCTGGAGAACCTCCTTGATATTTCTCGGAGGCATAACTTCTTGTTGTTCAAGGAAAGGCTCTTCCTCGGTTGGAAGTCGGATTGACCCTCGGAGGGGTTTGTCGAAGCTCGGTTGGAGCTCTTGTGGGGTGTCCTCGGACTGCTCAGGCTCGTCAGTTACCTTTCGTCGGATCCGACCGCCGTAGGTAGCTGTATATTTGAGGATGGTTGGGGCGTCTCTTTCCTCCGCTGGGATAGTGAGCAGGGAGTCGGCAAGACCGCAACCTTTGGCGGCCCTTAGCAGTACCTTGTTGATCTTGGTGGTATCTGCCGAAGAAGAGCATGAAATCGTTAGTTAAATTTTTACAACTGAAATCAGAGCAACAGAAATAAACATTTGAAATAACGGACAAGTGTTCTTACTCGGCGTGCCTCTGCGTGTGGCTATCTCAAACTGACCATATTCGTGTTCGGGAAATTGGAAATTTCCTCGAACTTCGATGTAGTCAGAGGCCCATTTCTCCGAGTCGTACATTCCCTCGGGAATGATCTTTTCCATCTTCCTCCGGGAGCAGAGGTAATATCGAGAGTACCGAACGTTTCTCGACATCATATAATTTTCAAAAAAATGAAAGGCTTCTAGGCGGAACATCTTCACCTCGGCGAGGGCAATTACCGAGTGAATGATGCGGTAGGAATTGATGCTCAACTGGCACGGAGTGAGATTGAAGCGGTGAAGTATCTCTCTCAAAACTCTATGCATCGGGAACCGAAGGCCCCCTTCTGTGATTGCCATCAAGGGGACAGTGACATGTTCGTCACCATATTTTATTCGGTTCCCTCGGACGGGTGTAATGACAACGTCGTTAGGGATGTCGTAAACGGCTCGGAAGGTGTCCAGGCTCTCTTTATCTTGGAAGCATTCCCAGTAAGGGCAGGGGTCCTTTCCCGTTCGGTCCGGGATCACATCGGGGTCCATCTGAACGATCTTCCTCTTCACCTTCGGCGGGTGCGACGAGGATTCCCCAGTAAATCCGGCCCCTTCATTCGCTCGGCTTGACGAAACAAGCGGAGTCCCTGGTCTCGAATCGCCTTCGTCAGCTCCTTCGGCCTCCTCTTCTTCTTCTGCTTCGTCATGAGGATTTTCGGACGAAGATTCGCCTATGTCTATGATATCGGGGTCCGGCCCAATTGTTCGGAGAGGAGCCACCATGGCGGGGTAGTCGACTCCTTCTACACCCTCGGGGACCCTTCTGCTTGATCCCGTTCGGTAGTTTCGGGCGAAATCTCTTATAGCTTCGGATAACCCTGGATCGGATCTACCAAAACCCGAATCTTCGGAATCCATCGACCGATAAGATTCGCCCGAAGAAGGTGACTTTGCAGACTCCATACCTAGAAACAGATAAGTGCATGGGATAAGACCGTTAGCTATTTGCATGGCCAGGAATCTAAGTGCCTACGTTCGTTGTTCTGTGTCGTTAGGAGAGATACCGCCTCTGTTCGGTTGTTCCTCGAGCGATTCCCCTCGGAAGAAATTCCGAGGGAAAGGCTTATACCGCTCAGGGAAACGGTGGGGAACCCAACGCGTTCCCAATGGGAAATAGAGATTGAGAAGCTTCACAGGGCTTGTAAAGCTTCTTAAAGATTGCCCCTTTTGTAAAAAAAAAAAAAAAAAAACAAAAACCCTCACGCTTGAAGATACCCTCATGCTCGGAAGAACATAATTTCGAGGTGTTCATACGTTCGGAAGAACACATGAACACCTGGGTTTCAGGCGGTTGTTTCAGTCCAGACAAAAAGGAAAAAATCTATCAAAAAGGGGGGAAAACATTCGAAAAACACTCAAAATGCATCAAGAAATGGAGGGGCTCAAGAAATACCTGAGAAATCAAGAGAAATCTGTGATCAAAAGCCTTCGAGTGTGCAGATTTCTGGCGATTTCAGTCTGGAATGGTGCTTGAACAGTGAAACGATCGAGAGTCAGAGAGAGAGTAACCTTCTCTCTCCTTCCCTCTTCCCTTTTATACTGGGTGTAGCATTCGAAGCGGTGTCCCACCCTGACCGTCGGATTTGGGCGGGAGACTGATGTGCCGCTCGATGATGGACGCGTGGAGGGTATGAAGCGTGCCGTACCAACAGCTAATCAAATCATGACACCTGGCATCGATTCAAATCGACGGTTACAGAAGCATTTAATGAAAGGCTGCGCGCGCGTCTCGAAGCGTTTCGAATAGTTTCTGTCCGTTCAACTTTGACGGTTCGTCTGGTTGATCGCTCTTCGGACTTATGGTTCTTCGGTTTTACGTCGTCGTTCGGCCAGGTTCTTATTCAACTCCTCTTTCATTTCCGAGCAAGAAAAGAAGGAGTTGAGGGGCTATTGTAGGGGGCCGAAATATCCGAAGGTTCACCAGGTCCAAAAGGGGCGATGAGGGTTCACGCGTGGTCTGACCCATCATCCAAGCTATCACGGTTCGCCTTCGAATAAGTCTGGACGTCGGCTGGGCCGAAAGGTAGACAGAACCACGAGTACTTCACCGAACAATTATAAGCAACATCCGAACGTACGATGCATAAGTTCGCTCGGGTTTTATCAAGCGCACGGATACGAACTCCCGTTTGTTCGGCTAGGGTGCGCCTCGGCCGGGATATCATACGCTCGGATAATTCGTATGCTGGACGTGGTCTCGCCGAATAAAGATAATTATGGAACCTTCTATAAATATCTACTGATGAGAGGGCTGTCCTTTCTGATATTCGAAGTGACATCTCTGAACGATGTGACCCTCCTGACATCAACCCATGTGGCTCTGAAAGACTAGGGAAGTGGTGTTCATTAAATTGGCCCTGCCAGAAAGGCGCCAACCGAGCAGAACGTGACGCGTGGAAAGTGTGGCCAACTTGCTCAGCACCTCACCTCTTTGCCTATAAATAGAGAAGCGTGACCACTGAAGGAGGGAGAGAGATCCAAAAAATCTAGCCTAAAGAACACTTCTCTCTCCTACATATTGTTCTTACAAAACTTCTTCTTTCCACCTACTGACTTGATCATCGGAGCTTCTACCCGGAGGAACAACCCCCTCCGGTTTTTGCAGGTACGTCAAGACCGTCCACACCAGAAGGATCACGAAGAAATCACGCCCCCACAGTTTTGGCCGTTGAATTTGAAAAAAAAAAAATTACTCAATCCAACAACTGAAAAACCCTTGGGCACAAAGGCACGTAAATTTTCGAAACAGATAAGGTCGGATCCCTACCTTACAGGGTTTGTAAGTTGTCGTATCATGTGGTCAATGAGAGTTTGGGGTGCTTCTTTACGGATAAGATTTGAGATTCATTCCTAAGATCTGTTATTTAGGCTCCGTTCCGCAACTCAAAATAAGTACTTATTTTTTAAGAAGGCAATTTCAAGCTCAAAAATAATGTATTTACGCAAATAATTTTCCTACCAATATGGATCTTGTTTGATAGATCCCATCAAGATCTTTTATATGGTGCAAAAAAATTAAAAAATTATTTTTCATTTACATTATTTTTGAGTTTGAAAATGTAAAATAAGCCGCTTATTTTTTAAGAAGGTTTCTGGAACGGAGTCTTAGTTTTTTTTTGCAAGAAAACAATGCCAATTTTTATTTTTATTGTACCTCTAATCATAATTTCGAATTTACCAAAACACAAGCCGATATGCTTTGCAAGAATAGGTGATATATAACCTAAAACTCAAATATGATTTCAAAATATGTTCTCAAAGCCAACGCAAACCACAACTAATCACATTTCAACGGATGTGTGGTGATCATGGGTGCCTCAGGGAGGGGTGTAAATTTGGTTCATTCTGACCCATCCATCGAGCTCTTGCAAGAATATGAGGTCTGCTCAATATTAAAAATTTAAGTCCAGGCTTAGCCGGCAACCCTAACACATTTGGGCTAAGGGCTTGGGCTTGGGCTTGGCTATTTAGGGCTTTTTTTAAAATTTCCATTTTTAGGAGAAATTATTATTATTTGAATTATTTCAAAATGAAGGATAGTTTTTCACCACATGAACTGCATAAAAGTATTTATTGAGTGCTTGACTTCAACATAATTTGCGTGGAATATAATTGAATAATTATTGTTGGTGAACTCTTTTTTTTTTTTTTTTGAATATTTGGCGAACTATATTGAATAATAACAAAATCTTCGTTTTTACGAAATGCAACTTATATTGATGAGCCTTGTTGAAATCAGATATAAATTGCACTACCCATGAGCCTAAAGAATAACAGATACAATACAATAAAATACCAAAACCGGGATGGACTTTGAGTTATTGAGCCAAGACTATCTTCTTCTTCTTCTTCTTTTGATCCGGAGCCAAGACTATCTAGAGAGCAAAAGTTGATGTCTTCCATTTTGAAGCCCCGTTACACAAGTGATTTTCAAGATTGTACTAATCAAAACTCAAATTTTACATTCGATTTCTAAACTTACGGCTAAATTATAAAATCACTCAAACTCACACCCATCTCACACCCAAAGAAAACGATCTGGGGTCTGTAGTGCCCGAAAGCACTACACCCAGTAGTGCTATTGTGCTGTAATTTCAACCATCAAAAATCACTGGTTTGAATTTAAAAAAGAAACTCTTCCTTAGAATACTTTTTTTTAAATCTGAATCATCGAAAACGCTATAGGGATCCCGGATCAAAAAAAACTACCCATCCACACTTTCACCCAAAAATTTTCACTTGCACGTGCCCCCAAACGGTAGTCAACATAAATTACTCCCCTTGTCGAGGGAAAATTAGAGTAACTGCTCTAATGCAAATTCAGTCGTAAGTTCGTAACGGCCAAAGGGTGGGATACTGTTATGCCGAGAGAGAGAGAGAGAGAGAGAGAGAGAGAGAGAGGAAACTGTTTGCTCTATAAAAACATCCATAGAGATCTTGAATCCATCGCACCATCAAATCAAAATGGCGATCGAAAACTTATCTGAAGATCTGCTCATGGAGATTCTGTGGAGGCTTCCAGTGAAATCCTTGCTTCAGTTAAAGTCAGTCTGCAAAAACTGGTATGCTCTCATCCAAAGCCCTAACTTTGTTTACCTCCACCACGATCGCGCCGCCTCTATCGCCGCTGCCGAAAACACCGACTGCCTCCTCGTTAAGCGATTCCTCAACGGCGGCGAGGGCGGCGTCACCTTGTCCTTCGTCCCCAATGAAACCCCAGTTGAGGATATTGACATATCTTCCACTGGTCTTGATATTAAACATCTACAAATCTTGGGGCCTTGTAACGGCGTCGTTTGTCTCACCCGATTCAGTTCGAGTTCCCCCATTGTGCTATGCAACCCTTCAATCAAAGAATTTAGGGTACTTCCTGAACCCTCTTATAAAAATGACCATATGTGCAATTTGGGATTTGGGTTTGATTCGTATATGAATGATTATAAAGTGGTCAGATTCGCGGTGATGAGTACAGATTTACCCATTAGGCACATTGATGAAAGAGTTGAAATGTATGATTTGAGTAAAGATTCTTGGAGGGAAGTTGATGCGGAGTCCCCTGTCGTGTCCGGTTTCACCTGTTTTAATGATTCGTATGCATCGAGGAATGGGGATTTTTTCTGGTACGCCTACCATAAACATGGTGGTAGTCCAGCGATTATGGCATTTAGAATGTCTGACGAGGCGTTCAAAGAGATGCCTGTGCCAGAAGTTTGCTTGTTAGACCAGCACAGCGAAAAGAAACTTTTCGTTTTGGACAATTCCCTTGCCATGGTTATTTATCCGAATTGGTGGTCAAATCCATTTGTGTTTCTACCTGAGGAGTTTTCGTTGGAGAAGTCCTTTGATATATGGGTAATGAATGAAGAGGATGTCGAGGTGTCGTGGACTAAAAAGTTCACTATCGGACCCTTCCAGCAACTCGACTGGGCATTGGGGTTCCGGCTAAATGGTGAGTTCCTTGTGGAGAGCGGCTATGGACAGATGATGTCGTACAACCTTAATACTCAAGAAAGGAAGGAGTATCAAGTCCATGATCAAGTACAAGGTTGGCCTCCACCCCCAAATATACAAGTTCTTCCATATACATGGAGCTTGGTTTCGGTCAAGAGACACAATTAGCACAATGGATATGTTGAGTCATAGCAATAACTCCAGTATGGGCTTTTGTAACCTCAAGAAGTTGGTAAACAAGTTTTGTGCTGCACAATGGGTTAAGTCCTTTAGGTAGTTGCCTCCAGTTGCAATAATTCTAATGGAAGGAGGTAAGCGACTGGTTCTAGAAGAAGATGAGTGAGTGGTTCCAATTAGCTTCTTGGAGGTCTCCTTGACAGTCTTATTGTGGCAAGTTCTTCCAGTATGCAAATAGGCGCAGAGGAGGGAAAGGTTTGAGTTTCATGGCTTGGACGATGGACAGCCATGTTTATTATCGTGTATCTTGAGTTTACTTGTGTTTTCTTGAGTACATTCTGCATAATGGGATTACCTTGCATTCAAATATTGTCTTAACCACACTACTTTTTTTACTTTGTAAGAAATAAGATGTTGGCTTTTACTGGGGTTTCCTCAAGTATATGTTGAAATGGAGTTTGCTTGCTTCCAAATTCCGACTTTGTCACTCTGATGTTAAGTTACACATTAAAGTGATTTCTGAACCACAACAAATAATTTTGACTATGAGTCTATGACCATCTGATGAAATTTGATTTCCTTGTCAAAACCAGTCTCTGAATTTCCTGCCTCTGGAAGAGGTGTCTCCTAAGGGGAGTTTATCAGTGGAGTTTCTCCTAGGAGGTGTATCCTAAGCAGAGTTTATCGGTGGATCAATGAGAGAAATTGTATTCTTGTGGTGAGATGTGGTTACGAAGCAAGACATTGATTGAGAAATTCTCCTAGAGAATTCTGTCTTTTTCTGTTGAGGTCCATAGCAAATGGTTAATAATCTTTCATTTGCCCAAGATGAGCAGTATAGACAGAAAGAAACAGGGGTAATCTCTTATAAACCAAAGCTCATATTGGTTTCCCATTCCATCATCTACTGTCCTTATCCAGTGCTAGGGGCACGACATGATGTAAAGCTTCATGGTCAATTCTATTGTTTCCATTTATCGCAGTAGCCTTTTTTTATTTGGAACTAGCTATGTATCTGTTTGTTCTTATTCAATTACTAAACTAGCATTTGTTTTTACGACTGACTAGAAATTTTGAAATTTTGCTACACACCATTACTTCGATTAATGGTTTATTTATACTGGGTTTTTTTTTAATTTCTTTTGCCTCTCTGGGATTCATTCAACTGTGATTGGTGTACTATTTTGGTCCTTATGCTATATAATGCCTGTCATTTTATTGGGGGATTCAGGTAATCTGAGATCGCTTCATTGTGTTTGATGGTAGTCAATGCTAGTCATTGTGCATTATAATGTTAGTCATTCTGCTATGTAATGCCTGTCTATTTTATGTTTTGTGCATGTTTTCGACTAGCCATGTCCATTCACGTAGGAGAACGCCAGAGATAGTTTTCTTTTTTCCCATATGTGTTCTTTCCTCTGCAATAAGAAAGGTATGCAGCATACAATTGATGTTGTCCCAAAAGCTTTGAGCTGATGGTTCGTTTGGCGCATGCATACAATTCCAGTTTCATTTTCCACTTCTTTCGGATTGAAATATCTTAGTGTTGCCTTGTCTTTTAGTAAATGTGTGGGGAGGCAACAGTAAATTTGTTCAGGTCGTTTTAACTATTGTTTCTTTCAGCAAAGTCTCTGGGCATTATAATGTTAGTCATTTGTTGAACCTTTTTCCTTTTTCACGTAATAAAAGGTGTTGAATCGGGTCATGAACCAGATCCTCTTGCCATCTTGCTCCATTATACCATCCACGTCCTGAGTAAGAAGCCATGGAATGAGTTTGCCTGCATACATAGCTGTATGTCTACCGACACTTGACCAAATCAAATTAAGAGAAGTTTTTGAGTGCCGAGTGGGTACCATGTAGCGGTACCCGTCGGCGATCTCAACCATCCAAACGTGTTTTGGACAGTCCGGATTTATTTCCTCTCTCTCCCCTCATCCCATCAATCTCTCTCCACTTTTTCTTTCTCTGAGATTCTGACCATCCAAAATATATTTGGACGGCTGGAATCGCCGACAGGGTACCACATGTGCGCTACCCGCTCAGCACTCAAAACAAATTAAATGGGGGCCATCTTCACGTGCATGTTTCCCATCTAAATTAAATGCCCACAATTATAGCATATTGAACAAAACAATTGCTGTATGCATGCACTTCATCATCTAATACCACCGACACTAATCCTTTATTTTTTTGTTTTGTTTTGTTGTTGTTGCTGTTAATGGACATCTAACGTAAACTGTAATTCATGCGAAGGTCTAATGAAATTTCTTGTATTTTTGCTTTAGGGTTTTGTGGCGTTGACGTAAATGGAAAAGTTCCGGGTGCCACATCAAGTCTTGTAAAGAAGATAATCCTGCATTGTGAGAAATTTTTGAACACATTTATCTTAGAGGAGCCCCATTATTGATTGGAGGCCGTGCAATATGGCAAGTGGGAAACTGCTCAATTTTTTCATAGAAAAATTCTTAGAGCATCTCGAGCCTTTACCTATACTGTTGGTCAAATTCAAGAAAAAAACCACACTGATAAGAAATTCTCCAATGGGAAAATCCAAATCCAAACATATATTTGGGCAAAAACTTTATTAATGCCATAGTTGTAAATTTAAGAGACACAAAATAGCCTTTGAAATTTTGAGCAAAGATTTGAGTCAGTCTTAATTTGAGCAATAAGTGTAAGTAAAATCTCTATTTGATACTATAAGTTTGAGACAGGTTGATTTTGAAGTGCTTTTAGGGGTGTTCTGGTTTACTATTGAGCCGGATTATTTCTGTCTTTATTCAAATATTTTTGCATTTGCTAATTATGCGTCATTTTTTTTTTTTGAATTATTGATCGTCTTGTCAAAAAATAAAAAAGAATGAACCAAACTACTCCCTCCGTCCCAAATTAATAGTCACTCATACTATTCTAACTGGATAAAACACCACACTGATAAGAAAAATTCTCCAATGGGAAAACAAATCCGAACATATATTTGGGCAAAACCTTTATTAAAGAATTGTTGTAAGGTCCATTATAGAATTTTATAACATGCTCAGTCCACCTCATATTTCCAAGACACCTCTAATCTAGCCCATTCTTTTTGTTAAAACTCGGGTCCGGTTTCACTTTTTGACTAGACAAAATTGCCCTTTCTTTTAAGTTTAAACTTTATCCCTGCAACTATTACATCACAGCTACTACTAATCTCTCTCCTCCTCCACCATGGCCACCACAACTCTCCTCTCTCTCTCTCTCTCTCTCTCTCTCTCTCTCTCTCTCTCTCTCTCTCTCTCTCTCCCTCCTCCCCCCTCCCTACTGACGCCGTCCTCAATGCCACCATAACGCACCTCCTCATCACCGTTCACCACTACCGATCACCAAGCCCACCACCTCCTCACAACCGAAACCACCACCACCGTAACTCACCACCACCACCCACGGACCTCATCAGCACCGCCGAGCACCACCGGGGTCACCACTATCGTGCTCACCATCATCACAGCCGAGCTCCACGCGGCTCCGACTCGCCACCGCGGATTCCCGCCGAACATCGTCTTGAGATTTCGGAAGCACCGTAGTGATCTACGGCCCCCATATACCCTTATCCGAGCCTTCATTCGTGTATTATTAAATGAATACTAACACAATGAGAATTTAGATTGCAAATTTGTATTTTTAGACTGCAAATTTGTTAAATGAACACCAACGCCAGAAAAAATTTAGACCGTAAATTTGCACTTTTAGACTATGAATAAAGGCACTTTTGTAAATTTTGCAGTCTAAAAGTACAAATTTGCAGTCTACACATAAATTTAGACTGCAAATTATTAAATGAACACTAACGCCAACGAGAATTTAGACTGCAAATACTCTTAGACAGCAAATTTATTAAATGAACACTAACTCCAGAGAAAATTTAGATTGCAAAATTGTACTTTTAGACAGCAATTTTGTTAAATGAACACTAACATCAAAGAAAATTTAGACTGTAAATTTGCACTTTTAAACTGCAAATAAATTCACTTTTGTAAAGAAAAAATGGCGATGGTGGAGTGATGGCGGTGGAGTGGTGATGGCAGCGGTGGTGTTGGTGATGGTGGCGGTAGTAGTGGTGGCAGTGGCAGTGGCGGTAGTAGTGGTGGCAGTGGCAGTGGCATGGTGGTGGTCATTGTAGTGGCGGTAGCGGTGGTGGTGGTGATGGTGTTGGTGATGGTGGTGATGGAGTGATGGCGGTGGCGGCATTGTGGAGGTGGTGGCGGCGGCGTGGTGGTCGAGGTGGTGGTGTTGATGGTGGGGTGGAGTGGTGGTGGGGGGATGGTGGTGGCGGCGGCGGCGACGTGGTGGTGGTTATGTGGTTGCAGTAATATTTAAAAAAAAAACTTTATTTCTTTTACACTATATGATAGGGAAAATTACCAACAGGCGGTGTGGACCGGGAATATTCACCACTTTCATGGTGTCAAGTCTTCAAATTACCAAGACATGGCACTTGGAAACAATATCACCAATACATGGTATGGGGTAATAAACATGATGAAACCGGACCAATTTGCCCTTTGTTAAGACGACACCGTTCAATATTTCAATCCCTTTCCGTTTTCCTTCTCTCTTTTTCTTCTCATTCTCCACAGCCGAACCACATCCTCCCCTCTCTAGGGTTTTACTCCTGCTCTTCTCTCCTCTGTGCTCCCCACACTCTGAAGACTGCTGCCTACTCCCTCCTTCGAGAGCCAACCTTGTTCCCCAACTCCCTCCTTCGCAGCTGTTTGAATCCTCTACCCCAGAGACGCTGCCTTCAATCGTCCCCACTTCCAACATTGCCATCCCCAGTTCATCAGGTTAGTTGAATTGATTCCCCTTCCTGGTATGCATAGCTCTCTCTATCTCTCTCTCTCTCTCGTCAGACCAAGTCAGTTCGAGCTCTCTCGCTCTCGTACGGAACTGCAACGAAAAGGAACGAAAACCCTAGGTCCCGTACTCAATCAAGTGCTGTATATCACATGTATCGACAATTGAAGCACATTTTTGGCGTTTTAATTTTTATATGTAGTTATTGGAATTTACCTCTTTGTGTTGATGTTCTTGCCATGTGTAATTTAGTTGTTTAATCGACTGTCGGGGTTTGTAACTTGATGAATTTTGGGCGTTTTTCCATTGGTGCGATTGAATCACACACACATACATAGGCTGAAGAACACACCTCAATTGTGTTGGTTGAAGTTATTCGAACAATTACTTTGTGCATATTGCCAAAGGTTAGGTTTGTTTCCAATCCTCTCCCACCCATACCCCTAGTGATTGGGAACAACATGGGTTATGTCTGTCTGTCACTCTTGGTTATGTTGAATGCCACGCCGGCACGTTGCAAGAAACGTGTTTGATGAAATGCTTGTGCGAGATGCATACACTTTTGGAAAAGATAATGAAACCATCGGGCTAAAATATTTAAATGGCTTCCAAGATGGACTTTGGTTGTTTAGGTAACAAACTGATACCAAATGGGCACAATATGAGTTGAGCACTTGAGCTCAAGTCACTAGGGTTTGATTTACTGTCCTAGGCTTTTAATGAAAGGAATCACTGTAGGTGTATTTTCAGGTCGCTGAATGTACCGGCATTGTGTTGTTTAACCATGAAAGAATCAAGTACTCAAGTGAGAAGTTGTTCAACTGTCTCTCCATTCAGTGGTAATTAGTTTCAGGAATGCCTTATTTCAGTTTGGTTGACTAAATATCGACGATGATTTATGGTACACTCTTTACCAAAAATATCAGCTCCAGGGCACCATTATCTACCCATACATATTAGAACATTGAGTGACTGCTCATCTGAGCTCAACTCTGTCTTCTATAAGGTCTAATAGCTCGAAAATAACAGTTATTACTTTTCAAAGTGACACACTGCTGACTATGGAACCTTTCAACTGTTGTATGGGAGTGTGGAAAAAAAGGATGAAAAGAGGAAACAAGCGACTTACACATGTACTTATGTACAACACAAATTGGTGTAAGAGACTTATACATGTACTTATGTTAATTTCTAAAGTGGGTATTGATATGCGAAAGAGGCTACTCGCACGTTTGGGGTTATGCTCGTGCAACAAGGTGCATGATGACATCTTTCGGAAGTGCTGATTGTGTTTTCGTCTTGGTCTTTATATCTACTTTATTTCATGGCGTGAAGAATGTAACTAGTGTTTGGCTTGGTTTTGAAGTTAGTCATCATTGGTATGAGTCTTTTTTTAGATTGCGGAGACTCCAAGTTACGTAAAGATACTAGTTTGATCATTTATTTTGAGTCTTGAATGAATCTGGTATATGCTGAAAATTTTGTGGGTTCTGGAAATCTGTCTTTTGGGAGCCCTTCTGCCAGGAATCAATTTTTGGTGTCTTCATAACAGTTAAAGTACGTTTCAATACGAAGATTTCGGTACGAAGATCATGGAAAACCGATAATCACACAATTAGTTATGAATTTTTTAATACCGGCAGTTTTCTGGAAGCGCGAATCTGTGTGTGGCTGTCTTCTTTTAATTTTCTGGGCATGAAGAACATTTTGGGTGGATTTGGGTCTTTTACAGGAGCTGCATATTTAAGTTAAGAAGGGATTGGCGTTGGAATGAAGTGATGTGGTTAAGTATACAGTTTTAGGAGAATTTCTAAAGCAGGGTTGGTCGACTAGGGCCAAAATGGTTGCGAAACTGTTTTTCCTTTGATTGTTGGGTTAATCTCCTCTCGTTTCTGAACCTGGAATTGTTACTGAGAGTAGGACTTGTAGTCGTGCAACTTTTGGCGTTGGTTCCAATATTGTTGGGTTTTAAGATGAAAGAGTTATAATTGTTCAATCAAATTTACTCGTTCCCGTCCTTAAATTCTCGATGTTTAATTGGATATAGTCTAATGTGGATGATTAACTTTGCCAATTTGACATTTAGGGATTTCTCTCCTCCTTTATATGTTTATGAGTTGGTTTGATGTGTTTAAGATTGTTTAAACGTCCGTATTTGTTATTGGGAGAAATCTGTCGAAACTAGAAATCGTACGCTGAAACACAAGTCGTACCGGTAGGAGTTTTGGCCCTACCGGTAGAAATGCTGTCCAGTAGTGTCTATGTTTGTGAAATTTTGGTATTTTACCGGTAGGAGGTTGTGTCCTACTGGTAGGGAATGAATAATCTGCTTTATTTTAAAACTTTTGACCATCATAACTTTATCATCCGGAATCCGTTTGGTGCATATTATATATTGAAGTTGATGTATGGAAAATCTACTTTCTAATGGTGGTAGTCTTATAATCAAACTCTAAACCTATAAGAAGTTATAGTTAAAGTACGGTAGGTTGGTTGTGAGAATCCATACCGAGTTTGGAGGTTATGTTGTATGTGGATATTACGGGTGATTTGGTACACTCCTAAGTGTTCGAGGTAGAAACGCTATATGCATTGGGCATTCTTTGCCCTTAGAATAATTTGAGTGAGACACGAATGTTCCTAGGTGCGTTCAACTATTTGAATGGTCTACCGAGCCTTAGGGTAGTAGGCTACCACACTTGGGAAAAAGTTTGTTGACACCTAGAGAAAGTAGGAGGTTGAGTGGTTGATTGTATATTAAAGTTGGATCGGGAACCATAGCTTACTATACAAAACATGATGACGATGCCGCAGCCTCTATATGTACCTCAATATCCCCAGCAGCAGATTCAATACCCAGGTCCTTCTAATCCATTCGGAGATCCGTTTAGCTATCCGCAGAATGCAAATTCACAACAAGGGAACCATAGCTTACTGTAGAAATACTGTTTGTGGTCATTATTGCGGGTATGCTTTTATTCTTTTGTATACGTGGATTATCGCAGTGAGTTTTCAAAAGTTCATTCTTTGCTATTTTTATACTTTGGTATAGGTGGATGCTCTCGCAGTGAGTTTCCAAAAGGTCATTCTTTGTTTCTTTTATTCTTTGGTATAGGTGGATGCTCTTGCAGTTAAGACCCAAAAGTTCATTATTTCTCGATTGTGCAAATCGTGAATGTTACCTGTTTTTGTCTTGAGGAATAGATACGTTGACTTTGTGCAAAAGGCCACATTGTTTTGATCAATTAAAGTGAATTGATTTAACTCGTACTTACAGATTTCCTCACTCTTCTTTTTTCATCCATTCTCAGAATTTCTTCTATGTTACTTGGGCTATGCGTTTAACCTGTGTAAGGGAAATAGAAAGTAAATGGGAAATGAGTTTTGTTGGGAGAAGGGCATTCAGTTTATGGGGTAGGACTTGATCCGTATATGTATTTATAGCTTTAGCTGGCTTGAAGAAAGTAAAGAATTCTGGGATTAGAATAAAAACAAATTGCCGGTTTGATTCCTGCAATTGACAATAACCTTCGCTTGCTCGTGAAATTGCGAATCATCAACATTGTGCAGCCCTCGTCGTTAGCCACTGCATGACTCAGTAATCTACCCTCTTCACGATAGTGAAGAGCATTAGCTATCTGACCCACTTGAGTTTACTCTAACTTGGAGTTGGGTTGAGACTGGGAGTGAAGTAACTAGGATTTGGCAGGATAAAGCTCGGCCATGCCTTTCAACATCTGATCGTCGATAGATGGTGTCCTTTGGGAGGAGCATGACGCAATTGTTAGGGGTCCTTAGGCTAAAAAAGCCATTTGCCTTTTCTTTTATTTGTCCTTATTATTATTATTTTTTGCATTTTGTTAGTTTATCGTAAAAATTTTTGAGGATTATTATTTCGTCGTGATGAGAGGAATCTAAAAACTAAAAAATTTCAATCGAAATCCAATTTTTTGTTTAATAAAGATGAAAAAATTGGCTTATTTTCATCTTTAAAAAAAGAAAAGGATTTCGGCTGTATATTTGTTTACTTTTTAGATTTATGTTGTTGTAATGAAGCAATAATTCTCAAAAAAATCGACGAAAAGTCAACAATGTAAAAAAAATTTAAATAAATTTTGAGGTTTTAGCCAAATGACGTTTTTTAGCGGAATGACCCTTATTGTTGGGGTGGGGGTGGCCGTAGTAGGCCTGTGGGTTGGAAGCATTGATGAGGGAACGAAGGCCTCAATCATATCATCGATACCTTCAAAATTACAGGCTCGAAACAGAATGAATAATTAATTAATTTCTTATTTACCACTGTTAAATTGTGCACATGGCTATTTCATAAAGGGATACCTCGCCCACCAAATCCACTACCCCACATAGTTGGTGTTAGATTTATAGCAATGAATATACTCGGTTATACCTCTAAAAATGGTGGGTTATAATTTAGTGATTTTACTCACTTTCTTGTAAATGTAGCCTAAGATTTATTTTTAGTGCTCGAATTGTCTGTAAATGTAACTTATAAGCATCATATTAATTCATATAAGTGATCAACATGACACCAAATGCTGAAGATGAAACTAGAAACACCAAAATTACGGTAACAATTTACTAGATGATGCGGTTCTCTCAACATGTAAAACAGGCCGAGCTCCCTAAAACATGAGTGAATCTCAATAAGAACAGCCGGACAATTTGTGTAATTTCAAATCTTGTGTTATAATTTAGTGATTTTACTCACTTTCTTGTAAATGGAATCTAGTTCTGCCCTTGCTCATCAAATTTATCCCTGTTTTAAGCTTGATTTAAAGCATAAGCAATGTCGCCAAATACCTTGAAGTGATCAACTAATGGCTTCCTCTTACTCCATGCTTGAAGCGGAGTTTTATTGAGAACTGCCTTTGTAGGAGATCGATTTAGAATATAGACTACATTAAGAACTGGTTCAGCCCATAATTTTGGCGGCAAACCTTTGCCTTTCAGCATGCTTCTGCCCATCTCCACAATGGTGCGATTTTTCCTTTCAGCCACTCCATTTTGTTGAGGAGTATGCGTAACAGTTATCTGCCTTTGAATGCCATTTTCTTTGCAATAATTCATGAATGGAGTGTAGATAAATTCTCCTCCACGATCTGTGCGAAGGGTTTGTATTTCCCATCCGCTTTGCTTCTCCACCACGGCTTTCAAATGGGGGAAGGTCGGGAAACCTTCAGAATTTTCACTCAAAAAATACAGCCACATCATTGTTGTGAAGTCATCAACAAAAATATTTTCATATCTTTTGTTGTTAAGAGAAGGAGTCGTAGTAGGAGCACATATATCAGCATGCACCAATTCTTAAGGGGCTTTACCTCGCCAAGATGTTTTGGGAAAAGGAAATCGATGCATTTTACCATTGCTGCAGCCCTCATAACTTCTTTCCTGCGGCTGTATATAACGAAGTCCAATCACCATTTTGTTTGAACAGTAAAAGCTGCACACCCTTGCTATTCAAATTCCAATATCTTAAATGCCATAAGTGCATTTTATCTAGGCATTCACTCTTAAAAACTGCATCCCCTTGGAGTGGATAAGTAAGAGGGAAAACTTTGTTTTGCGACATATCAACATTTGCCACCAAGTGATTGTTCTTCTTGTCTACAATTTTGCATTTTTCTTCTAAAAAAAGTAGTTAAAATCCTATTTGCAGCACTTAGAACAGAACCTAAGTAGGATAATTTGTTATTATTATTTGTTGCAACTTATGACAATTCAAAACATGTAATGGGTATTTTCCTTTAACTGGTTTAGGATCAAGATTCAAGTTGGCTTCTTGGAGAGCCTCTTGAAATTATATTAAAATGGTTGATCTGTAGATGTGGCTTTTACACCAGGAATGTCTACAATCTTATGGCAGTAAGCTAAGAGCTCCAACCGAGCTACGCTTTCAAGATTTCCAGATAATCATCTTCGTTTTCTCGTTATATGTTTGACTGTTACAGATGTTATCTTTTTTAAAAATGTGTCATTTTATAACAAACCACACTGAAAAAACACAAAGGGGTGCAAAACCCACTATATAACATCGTGGTTCACTAAAGAAAAGGATCGTACTACAATCTACCAAACAAATATACGTACTCCTCGTTAGATATTTGCAGATCCAAGAACTCTAGTAGAGATGAACATCGAGTCTTTCGTTTTCCAAAGAGTTGGGGAACTGATTCAAATTACAAATTCTTATTGTTATATTGTCATCAATACACGCTAAGATTGCACTTGAATTCCTTGGCCTCCCTTCATAGATTCCTGAATTACGCTCAAGCCAAATGAAATATACCCCAACACCTTGGAAAAAAACAGTAACTTGTAGGTGTTGAATATATTTGGCACTCTGGGAACATAGCACACAAACAGCATCTACCTCTATTCCCCATCGCATATGACGGTCCTTAGTATACCACCTTTTCATACAAACTAGCCAGAGGATGAAGGACCATTTATAGACATTTTTTAAAAACCAAACAGTAGCCCATTGAGTTTATGCTTTTCTATTTCTTATAGCCTCCCATGTGTGCTTCGCAGTATACTGCCTTATACGGGAAACAGTCAATACAACTTCATTAGCGTTACCAGATTACAGTTCAAAACAAAGCTACGAATGGAGTGTCGTATCAGATAAATTACATAAATTGTCGGTCTGGGCCAGTGCCATTCCCCATTGTAAATTAAAGTAGTAAAAGTAGCGAAATTATATCTTCGTTTGGGCAGAAATAAGTTGTTAAGGGGACCACTAGGGTGCCAATTGTAGAGCCCACGGAAAGTAGCTTGTCCATCCCCAATGATGTGTTTCATAAAGTTATGGGCCAAGACTCTCAAATGCATATGCGTTTTGTGATGGTCCATGAATAGTCATATGGGGTCCTCATATACCAAAAGTTCAAATCCATAATGACAAAGGTATGGACCCTTTTCACCCATAAACTGTCTTCTTTTTTACATAAGGCCCTCAATGGCCATATCATAGTACCATTATTCCAAATAGTAAGAGACTTTAACCCCAGTCCAACTTAAGCTTTTGGTGTGCACACTGCCAACCATTTCACTTTGGCTCCTGGTCTTTTAATATGAAGACCAGACCACAGAAAATTCTTAAGGATTGCCTGAATCTCTCCCAAAAGCTTCTTTGGCAATATAAACAAGGAACACCAAAAAGTTTGGATGCTGAATAAGATTGATTGAATGAGGAGAGCCTTACCACCAAAATACAACATTCTATTAGACCAGCTTTTCATTATTTATTGTGTTCGTTCCTTAAACTGATCACAGTCCTCATATTTTTGTTTAGTTTAAATGAGACGCACTCCTATGTATCTCACATGGTGAGACCCTTATGGAATACGTAGCATCTAAAGAATTGCAGTTTCAGTTGTAGGATTGACACCAAAAAAGAGGACTTCGCTCTTCTGTAAATTAGGCTTTCATCAAGAAGAATAGTACAATTGGTAAAATTCATCCAAACCCTCTTTAACAACCCTTAGTGAAGGATAATCTGCTCCAGTTAAATCCGTACAAATCATGATGAAAAGCAAGGTAAGAAATGGACACACTGCCACATCTACGATGGTAGGTGAACTGGGTCTGAGCAATTCTTCTCTTAATAATTGAATAAAGCCCTTCCATTACCAGCCGTGGAAGAGATGTGGGGGGATTGGGTGTTGACTAGTCTGAGCCCCTTTTGTCCTTTAAAGAACCCTACCAACGCACCATTTAATACCAGTAAATACATACCAGAAGTAATGCATTGCTTCACCCAAAAGATAAACTGAGTAGGAAACTGTAAGCCCATCATTGCATCTACTATGAAGTCCCAATTCACAAATTCGTAAGCTTGATTTAAATCTATGTTCACTGCACACCTTGCAGACCCTTCATTGCACACCTTGCAGACCCTGAATCTCTTTGATAGTTCCTCACTAATTCTTGCAGCAATACAATATTGTCAGCTTTGGCCTACTAAACCTTCATGGGTGGGTACTTAAAATTTTGTATAGGCCCCCTTCTTTATTGCTCGTACTAGAATACATTGATATGTTCTTTCATGCTTTATTATGCTAAAATATCCCCCTGTTCATATTCCCTCCAATGATACTACCCAAGTCATTATCTTAAGTGGGCTATCCTTATCGACATGGCATTTGGTGCTATGATAGTGTCAGTCATGTGCAATAAGGACTTGGTCAACTTTGGGCTATTCAAAGCAGCGTGTTAAGGCTGGTTTGTATAGTACACTATCAAGTAGATCTATTGCCACTATTGGTTCTTAAGTGCTGAAAGTTACTGTTATTTTTTGTATATGAAGGATGAAAAGAGGACAGAAGCGACCGCGAATTGATAAAGGGAGTACTAGTGGGACGGAAGCACCTATCGAAAGTACCAATAGCAATCCTTATCTATTATTCCTGTACGTATGTTTACCACCGATGTCGTTTACTGCATAATGTGTTCAATTCCACGTTTTATTTAGCTTAACACAATTTTGTACGCATTGAAATGCAGTGACGACTATATAAAAAAAGCAAGAAAGGCGGCGACCGGTCCTAAGTTTTTCCTAAGACAGGTTAGAGTTATTGCAGTTCTAACTTGTAAACTTTATAATTTTAAAACTTCAATGATAGATATTGATTAAATTTTGACTACGTCTCTCATGTTTTGGGTCTAAATCATGTTTTGAACTATGCAGGTTAGCAAATTAGCTGCAGCAGAATGGAACAATATGTCTGATGATGACAAAAAACCATACTTGGACTTAGCCAACCAAAGAAAGGCCCGAACAAACACGAATGCCCCCACAAAGAAGAAGACGCATGCATTGGTATGGCTTTACACTAATGGTTCTTTATATAGTTCATTATATTGTTCAAAATATTATTTCTGTCCGAATCATGTGCTTATTAAATATCCATCCCTTGCGACCATATTCCACACATATGCGCTCAAAGTTTAATTCCAAAAACAAAGAAGTAAATTCACCAATTTGTACTTGGAAGCCCAAAATCTCTCAAACACACACTTTGTAGCAGACCCATTGATCGAATTCTGACTATAGCATTCTATTGGTTTAGGATTAGACTTCGAGACTATAACCATTTGAAAATACACTCTTTGAACATCAATCTCAATATAAAAGTTGCCCTAATTGGAGTCCGAATGAGCAAGATACGTTTAAATGAAGTTACACATCTAAAACAGAAATCACAGTTCGAACAGAACAGTCCGCGATCGAATGCTCATTAAAAATCACATACTCAATCTTTTCCAATAATTCCAACACCAAAACATCACCAATTGATCAATGTTTAAGACTAATGTTCACCCATGTTCACCCAGCATGCTTAAACTTGACGAATTTCACGAGGAACACAGAGTAAAAGCTGACCAGAATCCCATAACTTCCCAAAACCTAAACTTTAACTCAAGAACTGCTATAATCTACAAAGAGTCACGGCAGAATCCATACATATTCAGAAAGATATACAAGTGTAGTTTCGGAATCAAGAAACGGTGCGTAAAACCGATACCCGAGCAAGAAGTTATGCCCGTTTTTCCAACACGTGTCTGTGCTGTCTGCACAGACGCGAATCTGACACCAGTTCAGTCCACGAATTTTATAGGCCAAAATACTTCGAGTTATTTTCTGCAAATTTAGCACGATGCAATAGACTCACAGATAAACATTCAGGATTTATTTTAAGAATTTAGAAGGTTCCTTCACGAGTACCTTGAATAAATTCGTCAAAAACAGGACATATTCAATTATGCTCAATCACAGTTTTGCCTAACCATGTGATACACGAATTTTGTGGAATAAAACTCAGCTCCAACCTCAAATACCCTCTCCCATGGATTCAATTCATCTCTAATTACTTCAATGAAGTGTATACTAGATGTAGAACATGAAACCTAACATGAAAATCATGAAATTCACAGTCTAATAAGATGAAAATTACCTAGGTGAGCTTCAATCAACCTAACCCTAATTTTCAGAATTCTTTTCTCCTCTTCTCCACGCTGCTCTCTCTCTCTCTCCCTCTCTCTCTCTAACGTATAGAATACAGAACTCCTTCTGGGTTCTTTATTTGGTTTCTTTTTTTTTTTTAAAGAACACACCTCAGCACACACACGGCACACATGCACAATACTTTGAAAAAAAAAATGCACTTTAGCCCTTAAGTTATTAAATATAACATTTGAACACTTATGTGACATACCTAATATAATTATATACATGCAGTTGGCATTTATAATTGTATATTAATGGTTTAAGAAAAAGATAAGAGAAAGAATGAATGACCCGAAAATTGAAATGTTCACTTGGTTTTCATTAGTTAATATGCATGATTGTATATAGACTCATAAAAAAGAGTAGGTCTATAAGTGTAAGAAAACGTTACCTTCCAAAACCCAATTTGGAGGCCGTTAATTGCATCCTGTGAATGGTGCAAAGGGATCCATATCATGACCCAACTGTGTACCATATCATTGTATGTGCCTCTTTTCCATGGTTGAAGTCCATTGACCAAAATAATCCATGCTTCAATGGCTGGAAAAGTTCACTGAAATTCACAGGCAGTGCAAAAGAACGAGTCCCCTTTACGATGGGAAACCCATATTGAATAGATTGGCCGGAAGAGAGCGAGAGAGAGAGATATTGGAGTGAGAAATGTCGTTTTGTTTTTCAGATGGAGATGAGATGGGAACTTGGGTTTGGAGAATTGATTCAACCTATTTCCCATGCGTGTCTGCACAGCAATTTTTCTCTTCCCCGTCGTGTTTCCACTATCTCTCTCTGTCTCTCTCTCTCTACTCACCGCAGAACCCATTCGTCGGAGCTAAATAAACAAAACAGACAACGTCCAATTATTGGACAAGTGGTATAGCGTGGAAAGTTAGTTGGTGGGTCATTGAAGACTGAGACCAAGTCAATATTGTCAAAAGACTTCACTAGATTTATGTGAAGACGACATTACCAATGTATAAAGACCAAGTCCAATTTTGGACAAATCAGTAGCGTGGAAAGTTAGTTCGTTGGTCATTGAAGATGAAGACCAAGTTAATATTGCAAAAAGGTGTCTATAAATTTATCTGAAGACAACATAAGTAATGTATAAATACCAAGTTCAATTTTGGAAAGGTGCTAAGCGTGGAAAGTTATTGGTTGGTCATTGAAGACTAAGACCAAGTCAACATTACCAAAAGACGACACTACATTTATCTGAAGAAAACATGACTAATGTGTAAAGACCAAGTCCAAATTTGGACAGGTGGTAAGCGTGGAAAGTTGTTGGTTGGTCATTGAAGACTAAGACCAAGTCAATATTGCCAGAAGACAACACTAAATTTATCTGAAGACAACACAATTAATTTATACAGACCAAGTCCAATTTTGGACATGTTTTATCTAGGCATTTTTCGGTTATTGGTTGGTCATTGAAGTTTAAGACCATGTCAATAATGCCAAAAGACGACACAAAATTTATCTGAAGACAACATTAATAATGTATAAAGGCCAAGTTTAATTTTGGACGGGTGGTAAGCGTGGAAAGTTAGTTGGTTGGTCATTGAAGACTCAGACCAAGTCCATATTTCAACAAGACAACACTATATTTATTGGAAGACAACATAACTAATGTGTAAAAACCAAGTCCAATTTTGGACACGTTTTATCTAGGCATAGAAAGTTATTGGTTGGTCATTGAAGTTTAAGACCATGTCAATAATTCAAAAAGACGGCACTAAGTTTATCTGAAGACAACATTATTAATGTATAAAGACCAAGTTTAATTTTGGACAGGTGGTAAGGGTGGAAAGATATTGGTTGGTCATTGAAGACTAAGACCAAGTCAATATTACCAAAAGACGATACTAAATTTATCTGAAGAAAACATAACTAATGTGTAAAGACCAAGTCCAAATTTGGACAGGTGGTAAGCGTGGAAAGTTATTGGTTGGTCATTGAAGACTAAGACCAAGTCAATATTACCAAAAGACGACATTATATTTATCTGAAGACAGAATCATTAATGTATAAAGACCAAGTCTAATTTTCGACATGTGGTAAGCGTGGAAAGTTAGTTGGTTCGTCATTCAAGACTAAGACCAAGTCAATATTGCCAGAAGACAACACTAGATTTATCTGAAAACAACATGATTAATTTATAAAGACCAAGTCCAATTTTGGACACGTGTTAATCTAGGCATAGAAAGTTATTGGTTGGTCATTGAAGTTTAAGACTAAGTCAATAATGCCAAAAGACGACACTAATTTTATCTGAAGACAACATTACTCATATAGAAAGACCAAGTTCAATTTTGGACAGGTGGTAAGCGTGGAAAGTTAGTTGGTTGGTCATTGAAGACTCAGACCAAGTCAATATGTCAACAAGACGACACTATATTTATTGGAAGACAACATAAATACTGTTTAAAGACCAAGTCCAATTTTGGACAGGTGGTAAGCGTGGAAAGTTATTGGTTGGTCATTGAAGACTAGGACGAAGTCCATATTGCCAAAAGACGACATTATAGTTATCTGAAGACAATATCATTAATGTATAACGACCATGTCCAATTTTCGACAATTGGTAATCATGGAAAGTTAGTTGGTTGGTCATTGAAGACTAAGACCAAGTTCATATTGCGAAAAGACTACATTTTATTGATATAAAGACCATACTATTATTGTATAAAGACCACGTCCAATTCCTGAAAGACTCATGCGTGGAAAGTTAGTTGATATTGAATGAGCATATCTATTTTTTGACCTTTTAATAGACTATGTCATATTATGTACAATCAGTTTGAAAATGTTGGAAGAAAGGTAGTTTGCCCTATGACTTCGAAAGGTGGGCTTCTGGACATTTTCGTATCCCTTGTCCTATAGTAATGGTCAGTCAATGGGACAACATAATTAATGCATTGCAGATAGGACATCCCATAGTAATGATATTTCAACCATATTCATGGGAGATTGGTGGAACGGTCCATTGCTTTCAACCAACATCAACCCTAATAAAGGATGAGTCAGATAACCAAGCAGACTAATAATTTTCCGATTTCCCCCTGTTTTCTTCACCTATAAATTCATCACACCTAAGTCATAACTCAGCAAATAAAGCAATGCCTAGACAAGGAAAACCCCGAATCACCCACCATGACATTGCTACAAGTGCGCCGTTACAGTTTGACCTAATTCCAGACTTGAATGATGCCCACCTGATAACCTTGAATTACACTTTCAAGGAGCTTCACATGGAGCTACAATTTGCACCGGAATGGAACGGAGGAAGGTGGCATAGGATGCAAATGGAGACCCGAAAATCAAAGGAACAAGCCGATGCTGATGTCCGGGCAATGCTACAGTGGGCCAATGATGCCAACTTGCCTGACTTTCCAGACAAGCCTACAATGCAAATAATGGTATGGGAATGTTGTGGACACACAGAAAAGGAAATCATTCGCACGGTGAGTGCATTTGTATGTCTTCACGACCCAGACATTGTTGTGCTTGTAGGGGCGCCAAACATTGAACAGCACCACAAAAAGTTTGGTCCTTCAAGTGACACGCTATTTACCAACGTTCATTCCATGGGTGGTGGAAGCCATGGAGATGTTTTGGTCGCATACAAGAGCTACTGCTTTGAAATGGAGCCGCATTGGCATGATGGCAATGGGTTCGATGCTGTTATCAGTCACAAAGCGTACAACTGGTTCATCTCCCAAGTGCTATCTTTAGGTTGAAAATAACTGAAGTTCTTTGCAAAGACTCATGTCTAGTTAGGTGGAGATTATGTTAAATTGTTGTTGGTTGTTGTACCCCTTAACCGTAATGCTTTTGAAATGACTATTACTAATGATGCAGTTGTTTTTATTAGTTAATATTAGTCATGTTTAGTCCTTACCTACCAGTTCGAAATCTACCCATTTGTCAATTTCATATTAATTTTTACCTAAACCACCTTGAAAAAGGAAAAAAGCCAAACCGAAAGGTATGCCTCAGGAGACAAAACAAAAATAATACAAAAAAATAATGACACTACATAATTCATCGTTCTTTTCTGGACTTCCAGGAATGCCCACTTGGCTTTGACACTATTTTTCCAGCCCCCAATTGTTAATTGTTAGTCCCCCAATCCTGGCCACCACTGCCGTCATTGTTCTGACAAAACTTCCAGGAATTGGCAGGTGAATCTTCCTACCGCACGATCTGCGACTTTGGTTCAATATTACTCGGGCTCTCTTCATTGGAACTACCACTAACCCCTCAAGTGGACCAGCCATTTGATTTTGTCACCGTTGTAGGATACCCCGAACTCAGTTTTTTTTCAACAGCCCAGCCCTTGGCCTCAGTGGACTTGCTTTTTTGACTGGAACCGCAGATATTACTAGCTGACTCATGCTGATATCCGGTTTGAGATTGTACTTCATCTTTCTTCTCTTCAGTATGTAAAGAACCCCAAGCAACGAAAGTTTTTGGCTGACCAACCTGTTCCAAATCTTGCGGCCAGTACATTTGTTTACTTTTATCTGGACTGCATCCGCCCCCCAAAGAGGACCAACCATTTGGTATGGATCCCAATGGCCCTGAATCCCAATTGTTTCCTTTATCCACATCCCATTCCTTGATGGGGTCAGTATTTACCAATCTTAACGTTTTCCCAACTAGAGTCGCCAGGCCTGCCTACATCAACCATCTGATTGTCCAAGCCATCTTGGAATTCATAACTATCTTGAGAGATGGGCTTATCACCACTTGGGTCTGGCCACATAGCCCATTCCGCAATTTCATTTTCAAGTTCCAGGTAATCACTTTCTGGACCAAGAAAAGCGCTGGTTGTTTCCTCTTGTTTTGATGATGCTTCTCACCATATGAAAAAAGTGATACACATCAATAGCATACAGCTCATTCATTCCAACCTATCACCAAAAATTCAATTGTTATACTACTGCACAAGGCATGGCAGAATAAAGCAGACCACTGCCGTCATTGAGGTTGAATATAACGTGTAAACATCACAAGAGCTCACAGGTCAAATAGGAAGAAAAATGGGACTCCGTAAAAGCAAGGTCACGATAATGTTGATAAACAATAACATAAGCTCTACAAAACCTTAAAGGGGGGAGAGAGTGCACGATAATGTTGCTCCAATAAGGTGGGGGAAAAACACAGAAGACACTTCAAGCAAATAGATTGGCACAAGGATAATGGTTTCTCTTTAGTGGGCCTTTCAAACGAACAAAGGTAGTAGAATTTACACTACAAACATGGAAACCAATTTTCCTAAAAGAAAAGCTAGACTTGATCCTTATGATGGTATAAAGCGATAAAATGCCAGAGAACAGGATAATAGGAATATTGGACGCATAACACTTCTGCCGCAAGTAAATTGGCAGTACAAAACACTATATGATCTTCAATTACAGTTGCAAACTTGCAATGAGAAACCAAGCAGACAAAAATTCCTGAAACTTTGAAAATTGAAGTTACACAAATTGTGTAATCGGGCAAAAATGGATATTAGGACTTAAGACATGAGATAATGAAAATAGGGAAAAAAATTGGGCAGCTGTATAACATCGTGACAGAACCTGAAACTGTCTAACAAAAACTGTATCACATATTAGTTCCCAACATAAATCACAAATGACAACTCATCGCAGTAATGCATACGTGGCCTCCGGTAACTTGCAAATCAAAATGCATACCATTTCTGATGTGCAACCAAATGGCGCGTGGCTAGCAGGAATTATATTTACAGAAACACTCTAAAAACTAAATGATCTTGATGAGATGACCAACACTATACAACCGAGAAATGGAAAGCATATGAGAGAATAACGTGGCAGACAAACTTATTCTCTTGCAGAGATGGCATTTCAAGTCCCAAGACAATCAACTTAGTAGGCAAGAAATAGAAATTGTAAATACAGGAGATATCGGTTCCTTATTTGAAAACAAGGGAGGTAACATTTTTGAGATGAACATGACAAAGAAGATTAGGATCACATTCAGAACTTGCATGTAATGTTTGCTGCGCATTTTATCTATACAGGGGAAGCCAAAAAAAAGTAACTAATACATCGAAAGCAATTATATATTACCAACTTCCATTGAAAAACAACATGACGGCATTCAAGGACAAGGAAAAAGATTAAAATAGTTCAATCAGGTTAAACACGTACTCAATCAAGAACTCGGATGCAATATCCTTAAGACTGACTTTTTTCATCTGATTCTTCACGATATATGCAGCATTTTCTCGGCAATATTTTCTCCCACATTAACAATCGTTCACGTAGAATAGTACACGCGGATTCGGAAAGGCTGTTCGTGAAATTCGCTGAGCAAAGTAGTATCTCCTGAACAGACAGAACAATGACATATTATGCCGCAATTAAACCAAGTATGAATAAACAGATCTATGGTACAATATCTAGTAAAACGTTACCTTCATCATCTCCCATGAGGAATTACTACTGGGAGAAGAGTCAATAACAGCCTTATATGCAGGATTAGACATGGAAGTTGCAGCCAACACACCAACTGGCTCACCACCAGCAAACATACTCTTAGTCCCATACTCAAATTGTATGATTGAGTTACTGTAGAAATTCCTCACCGTGCCGTCATACCAGATACAACATCCCGAAGAATCGCCATTAAGTTCTTGAATAAAGTACCCGGTTCTATCCACCCTCTAGATGAACGGACAATAACTTCTCCCGCAGAGATAGAATGAGCCATTTCTTGATAGGGGCCCAGTCCATGAAACAGGCAAGTCAATTAACTCATTGTAGGTCAAATCGAAGGTACGAAGCAAGGCCCAATTTCGTGACGGCGATCATGAATGTCCTCTACGCCAGCTCTGTGAATGAAAAAATCTTCGAACCCCACACTGAATCGTTGACAAAACAAATGTGCCATGAAGAACGGCTGTACACCATTAACAAACTTCCATACCTCATCTGGGCCCTTCTCTGACAAAATAGAACTGACAATATCACTAACAATTGACTACATAACATCCCTATTAAAATCAATTGTAAAAAGTTCGATCTTCCTCGGCAAAAATCTATCACCACTCACAGTGAAAACGAAGTGGTAGAGCTGTATGTAATAATTGCACCGCAGGCCACTGAGGGCCTAATCTGTTTGCCTTAGATAAGGCAAGATGCGGCAAGGAATAGGAGACAAACATTGCCAGCTGCTGGGCAGCTAGTCTTGGGAAGAAATAGTTATTAAGCATAATATTCAGGGATAACAATGCATCAGCGGCCAAGTACAAGTTGCGGTGACATTTTCAGAACTAAGCAACTGCTTCTCTATAGAGAACAGTTCCACAACCTATGCTTTTGCAGGAAGAGATTGGGGATAAAATAAATGGGTAGCTGGCAAGTCCATATTGCAAAAAGACTACCGACGCTGTCTTTGTGGACCCTATCGTGGTCTTACATAAAGACCACGTCGTATTTTATGGCAAGTGATAAGGGTGAAAAGTTAGGTCTTGGTTCTTCGAAGATCAAGACCATGTCCATGTTACAAAAAGACTACATTATCTATATCTATGGACCACGTGTTTATTCTATAAAGACCATGTCGTAGTGCATGGCAAATGAAAAAGGTGAAGTTAGGTGGTAAGTCGTTGAAGACCAAAAGAAGCCGATATAGTCGTCAAAGAGTACACTATATATATTTAGGGACCACATGTTTAGTGTACAACTACCACATCATCGCTGACAGAGAAAAACATGCCACAAGATGTTTACACAACAGCAGCATCTACCTGCTGCACTTACAGCAGCAAGTAGCAGAACAACCAACAGCAAGTACCAGCAGTAGCAGCAAATAGCATTACCAGCCGTGGCAGGTAGACAGCAGGTAATACAAGTGAACTATACAAGCCACTAGTACATGGAACTTGAATAGCTAATAATTCATGAATTATAAAAGGGGCTTGGTTTAGGTTCACAGTACAACAGCAAAAGAATAGCAGAATATAAGTCAGACTGCACAAAACATACTGCACTCAATGGTAAACTGTAGCACTTGAAGTGTATGAGGGCATAAGCAAATTGGACAAACTTCACAGAAGTCAAACTACACAAAACATACTGCACTCAATTTGCAACTGTAGCACCTGAACTGTATGAGGCCATAAGTTTGTCCAATATTGCCAAATTGGACAAACTTCACACTTGTCCTGTCCAAACCAATCCTACATACTTGACAGTGAAAAAAAAGTACTTTGAATGCTAATTGTTTCTAAGACTACACAACGTCACTGAAAACCATTCACCTTCAGTTCAGTTAAGCAATCTCGTAACCAAACATGCTTTCCAGTCAATGCGACCTCATATCCAAGTTCATCATAAGCGGAATATATAGCCACATTCTCTGAAATTGAAGAGAGTATAGCAATGTTCAAAAACTGATCCTGGTCAAAAAACATCCACGCCAGCATCATGACCACCAAAAGAACAATACACAGCTACTAATCCAACCACAAAACAGCCCACTTTGGTTCTCAATTGAACAATTCGAACACTAAGAAAATAAGTGAACCATCAACCATATTATATGTTCCCATTACAATGTCCAAGTCATTTGGCCTGTCCCTCCCTTAAAGTTGTCACACATAGACCATGGGAACATTACAATCACAGATGCATTACATATCATTATAATAAGAACCTAATAAGAATAAGTCTCTTACATTCAATAAAAACCAATGCCAGACAACAGCAGTTCAATACATTGTATTAAAATAAAAATTACCAACTTCGCATGCATGCCACGAAAAAACCAAAGGCTTGAATGAAAGTAGCATAGATCAATAAAACATAATAACAATAATAATAATAATAGTTTGAACAAGCTATCGCTCCAACGATCATTCCAGCAAAGGAGACTTGCACGTGGTTCGATTGTGTCCAGGCTCGTGGCAAAGTCCACAAAAAATTGTTTGCTTGTTTTGAAATTGGGACTCAATCCTCTTTTTCTTCGGGCGGCCAGCTGGTCGCTTTGCAACGGGGGGCAGCAATGCTGGCATGGGTGTCGAAGACGATGTAGCTATATCAAGTAGATCGCAACCAAACTGAATCTCGTTAACGTGTGGAACCAAATCAGTAGAAGAGGGCATGTCATGGAGAGGAACAGGAGACATTACAGTCGTGTATATAATGAGTTGTGCCTCCACCCTAAAGAAAGGGTCCAGTAGGTTATATATATTGTATGGGGTACCCTGTATCGCGCGCACGACGTGCTTGCAAGGGATTCCTTTCATCTGCCATAACAAGCAACTACAAGTTCGAGAGTGGAGGTTCACCGCATGAGATTTCCAGTCACCATTGTACACAAGGAACTCCGTAGGAGAAGTTTGCCGGCAAGTAAAACCCTGAGATTTTAACTGAATTTCCTGAATCTTTGTGTCAATGTTACGACCAACTGGTAAGGGATGCCATTTTGTGACCTCCATCTTCCTCCTAAATAACATGTCAGCAGTTATGTTCACGTGGCCCTTCATGAATTGAATGATGTCCAAATCTCTCAGTTTTAATATCCAATTGTTGAAGCTTTCGGCAATATTCGTATACAATTTGTTCCATCTCCGGTGCGGAAAAAAGGCATTTGCCCAGTGTTGTGGACCATTGTCTTCAACCCACTTTGCCAACTCAGGTGACACACCAAATAATTTGGTCATGTACACCCCATAGAGTCGATGATCTCTTGCATACGCAATTTTTGTGAATAGGTCCAATGCGGAACTCTTTGGGTTCCCCCTCAATCCTTTTCCAGTGGCAAACTTACTAAAATTCTCCTTCACGTGGCGAACACACCATGCATTAAATTCCTCGCCAAACACCTCCTTCACTGCCCTTAACAACGAACAATTGCGGTCGGTGACTAACACAATTGCTTTATCGCCAACAGTTTCCTTCAAATTCTGCATGAACCATAGCCAATCCTCATAATTCTCAGATGATACAACAACATATGCAACGGGGAACAACTGATCATTCGCATCATACGCGACTGCAGACATGCAACTACCTCGATAAGGACCAGTCAAGAAACAGGCATCAATAAACAACATGGGTCGACATCCCGACAAGAAGCCCGTAATGCTACAACCATAAGCGACAAAAAGTTGGCTGAACTTGCCATCCACATTCGAAGTCCAAACTGCCCTTGTATTTGGAATCGATTGTATAAGTCGTTCACACATCCACGGCACTAAGTGATACGTCATCGAAATTGGGCCACTTATCAATTTACGGGCGCGTTCCTTAGTCCTCCATCCCTGCGAGTAAGTTAGGGGACTTTGGAACGCTAACTCAAAGTCCTTGCAGATGGTCCTCGGGAGGAGCTCGGGCTGCACAAGTAGTTTGTCCTTGAAAATCATACCCATCTCTTTTGCCCGAATCCTTGGTTTGAAAGAAGCCGTGTCGTGTGCAGTGTGCAAATGTTCATTGTTCAGCTTTATCACTCTAATAAGTTCAGACTTGCCTTGTGCTCTAGCCGTTAGCTTCCATGGACAACCATCAATGACGCAAACCAACCTATAATATGAACGACTATTGTCCAAATACTTGAATGTGAACTTGTTCATCACCGAAAATAAAATAACTGCCTTCTTAAAGAGGCTAGGGTTGTCAAACACTTGGCCGTCCCCAGTTAGAATGTCTTCACCTCGTTGTTGGGAGTATGGCACCAAACCCATTTCGTGGCAAACAGCCAGGCTACGTTCACTACGAGAACAAGTTCCTCCACCACCAGTTGAGGGGCTACAACTTAACAAGTTCGACTCCCTACATAAGGAAAGCAAACAAAACACGTCAATGAAAGACAATATCATACATGTGAAAATGTGACTGTATCTCTCTATATACTTATGAAATATGGACTGTACTTACCTGCTGCTTAAGTTGCAAGTCAAATGGTTAGCAGTATCTTCTTGTACATAAATGTCAACCTCATCATCATTTAAATGGAACAACATAGCAACACCATCTTCATCCCTAATACGCAAATGCTTTGACTTGTCCCTAGAAGTACTATAAAAGAAAGTCTTCCCCTCATGCATAATATCCATACGGGAGCAAACTTTTGTAACTAACTCGTCAAATGATATGCCCTCTTCGATGATTGTGGCTTCAGAAACACCACCCGAATATTTCCCTAACACACCATCTCCATTCACCATGCGCTCCCCACCGGAATAACAATAGCACATCAACTTCTTTTGAGGTGTCGTCGACATGGCTGCACAACCATATTCCGGTTTCATTATATAACTACTACGCAATTCATAAGGTTATTTATGGATGGAATGTTAATTTGATAAAAATTGGGTACTTAATAGAAAAATTCAGTATTAGGTGGTGGTTCTTTGAACACAAAGACCAAGTATGTATTGCTAAAAGACAACACTCTATGTATGTGTGGACCACATGTATATTGTAAAACAAGCACGTCAACTGTAGCAAATCCGGTAGGGTTTGACTCGGTTGAATTACAACAAATGAAACCAATAAGTTAGCCTTGTCGTTGGTAATACATGTTCACATAGATGAACATCAAACATAAACCATGTAAGAAGTGAGCAACTGATTACTCCTACTTCCTAGTCTTAATACTATATAGCCCACAGACAAACAAATTATGTTTACAGTTAAGACAACAAAATGAGGCTGTCTATTTCTCCACGTGTCAAAAATGCAAAAATTTATAGCACAACTTATTGAAGTAATTGAAGTTGATGGCATGAAAGATTCTTTAGTTGGAATTCCTGGCCAAAGTGATCTTCCAACTGAGCAGCACAAGAGAGTAACAAATGCAGCAGATCTTGTTTTCAATCCCTCCATAATGTTCATGGATTAGGCTACATCAGGTTTACGTGCTAACGCATCGGCAATAGTCATGGCCACTGTTACGAATGTAGTTGCTATAGGAAGGACAACAGTTTGCACTATCCATCAACCAAGCATTGATATTTTTTTGGCCTTTGGTGAGCTAAGATACAGATCCAACAAAAGCAAATTTAAGGCTACGTAGCTTCCAAAATCGGAAACCTTTGATTAACATATTACAGTTCACAAACATCCCTCCCATAAACCAAACACTGTGTCTTGTTATAGAACAGGGCATAATGCATCCAACTGCCTATAGTCATTGACAAAGCACCATCAGGATTCAACCATGGTAATACGTATGCCAACCATGATCAGTAAACCCAGGCCAACAATATACGGAACATGTATAAATCATGATTTGTTTCCCTACGCAATACGATTACAATTTTCTTGTACAAGTCATGGTACAACTTCGTCATGATTTTTCAACAACAAAAAAACCTAATCATTTTCTGCTTTGGTTACAAAAGAGCCACAACGCTATTCGCGTATCTACAAATGAAAAATTTGTTACAACACTACTTATAAGATACTTTCTCAATACATTAACCAGCATTTAGCAGACCCCAAAGGGTTGGGACGTAATCCTTCATTTGATTTGGTAATTAACTAACATTCTAATACTATTGAGACTAGGCTTCTTGAATGATCAAACTAAATCAAGTTTCTTTCATTTCACCAGCTCGTACTTCAAAATGTAGATCATGGTGACCAACTAGTGTGTGTCCTCATATCAGTTAGTTTTCAGAACACTACAATATCATGTAGTCTTTGTCTAGACAATACATGTACATCCCACTTTATGAAAAAGATGACCAACCACTTTATAAACCCTTTTGACATAAATGTTTGTTACAGTACCCTCTAGTGCTCAGCTAAGCTACAATAGTGTAAAACTTACCATTTGTGAGGTCTACTTGACAAATATTATGACTTGTACCATGACTTGGATGGTTCAAGATACAAGGTTTTGCCAAACTTAATCAAATACCTTTTCAGTTTTTGGGTTGCAGGTGAAATGTGAAAATGGACCACATACAAGTTCTGTAAAGACAAAATCACCCAAGCATAAAGATCAAAACTCTATACCAGGCATGGAAACCATAAACTCTGTTCAGATTAGGAGGTTTTTTGTTTGCAAGTGAAATGTGAATATGGCCCACATACATATTCCGTAAGGACACAATCACCTAATCATAAAGATCAAAACTCTTTACCGACCATGGAAACCATAAACTCTGTTCAGATCAGGTGGTTACACGAAATTTTTAAACAAACCCACATGCCAAACAACAACATGAACTAAACAGAGAGTAAGTAATAACAAAATCAAACACAGTGACCTAAATATGGGCATAAAACAACAACAAACTCACCATCTCGACCAAAGTAGCTTCTGTCAAAATCTGCAATCCGGGTTCACACAACAATGTGGGCCAAAATCTACATAAAACAACCCAAAATTTGTCTCAATGTCTGGATAGTATGAGTCCGTGTGTGTGAGAAAGAGGGGGGGTTTTGAGTGAGGTTTTGTTCGATTTTCACAGAAGACACAGACGCACCTACGAGAGAGAGAGAGAGAGAGAGAGAGAGAGAGAGAGAGAGAGACAATGAGAGAGAGAGAGAGCTACCAGAGAGAGGGAGAGGGAAAGGGAGAGAGAGCTACCTGGAGAGAGAGGGTCGACAGCTGCTGTGAGGCTTTGAAATCAGAAAGCGATGGATTTGGGAGGGACTGAGTTTAGGGCTTTTTACAGATAATATATGGGAGGGTATATTTGTCAATTCAACCAGGCCTACCATGTTTTGGTGAATATGTCTTCTCATGTCATGAGAGTGGTGATTTTGAGAGATGAGACCATGGCTTGGTGAATATTTCCAGTCAACACCGCCTGTTGGTAATTTTCCCTATATGATATTTTTGTACTTGAAAATATTAATGGACCAGAGGTGTTAGAAATTCTGGATTGAGTGAATTAGAAACATCACCTATCAAAAATTCACTCAAAGCTTTGATAATGCCACAGTCCTCACTTTCGAGTCTCTGTGAAGTTCTAAGCGGTGAGTTCGTACCATCAAATCAAAATGGCGATCGAAACCCTATCCGAAGATTTGCTCATGGAGATTCTCTGGAGACTTCCTGTGAAATCCCTGCTTCAATCCAAATCGGTCTGCAAAAACTGGTACGCTCTCATTCAAAACCCTAGCTTCATTTCCCTCCACCACAATCGCGCCACCTCCATCGCGGTCGCCCAAAACACCGACTGCCTCCTCGTTAAGCGAGCCCTTGACGGCGGCAACGGCAAGATTATCTTGTCCTTGATCCCAAACGAAACCCCAACCGAAGATATAGACATATCTTTCACTGGTTTGGATATTGAGAAACTCCAGCTATTGGGTCCTTGCAACGGCGTCGTTTGTCTGACCAGACTCGCGCTTAACTCCACCATTGTCATATGCAACCCTTCAATGCGAGAATTCAGGGTACTTCCTCAACCCTCTCATAAAAAAGGCTATATGGCTAATTTGGGATTTGGGTTTGATCACTATACCAATGATTATAAAGTGGTTAGGTTCGGGTATCTGGATCCTGAGTTTAAAACTTGGTGGCTTGATGAAAGAATTGAAATATACGAGCTGAGTACAGATTGTTGGAGGGAAGTTGATGCGGTGTCCCCTGTTGAGTACGGTTTCGAGTGCACTTATTCTTCTTGCGTGTCTTGGAATGGGGATTTTTTTTGGTACGCTTTCTGCCACGGCGGTGATGCGGCAATTATTGTGTTTAGTATGACCGACGAGGTGTTCAATGAATTGCCCTTGCCAGAAGTTTGCTTGTTAGACAATTTGGGGGCAAGGGAACTTTTCATTCTGAATGATTCCCTTGCGCTGGCTCTTTATCCAAGTACGTGGGTACCTCCATTGTTGGCAGTGAAGTTGTCATTCGAAAATTGCTTTGACATATGGGTTATGGATGTACACGGCGTTGAGGTGTCTTGGACTAAAAATTTTTCTATTGGTCCCCTCCAAAAGCCAAACTTTGCATTGGGATTTCGAAAAAATGGTGAGTTCCTTCTCGAGTGCGGTGGTGGACAGATGATTTCTTACAACATTGATACCCGGCAGATAAAGGAGTATCAAGTGTACAGTCATTCACCTCCTTGTTGTTTGCAAGTTCTTCCATACACAGAGAGCTTGGTTTCAGTCAAGAGACACAATGAGCATGATGAAACTGATGATTTACATGTTTAACTGGTTGTGGGCTTCCTATCCACGTGATGCACATCGGGCAACTATTACGGCAATAGTTGCATTTACCTTACTCCAAGCAAAGAAGAATGTAAATGAGTGGCTGCATTTGTCTGTTGAGAGGTTTCCTTGACAGTCTTCTCCTCAAAGCCGTTGAAAATGAAAGCTATTTTTTCAAGCCTGCAAGTCCATGGCTAGGACACAGATAGCCATTTCTCTTTATGGTACCTTTACTTGGGTATATGTTTCTTAATCAAGTTTGTTTGTCTCCAAATTGGGTCTTTATCTTATGTCTAGTTTTGTTACACGTGTGTTGAGAAAATCATTGAAGTGGTTGCGCTCAGTCAGAACTCACAAGCCGATTTCCATGAGCATGTAACAATATTTCTTCATCTTAAGAAAACCAGTATTCTGATTTCCCTCTTCTGCAGAAGGTAGACATCCAAGAGTAGTTCATCTTTGCATTTTTTGCTGGGATGGGGTTAAGATTCAAGATATGGATTGATGAGTTGTTTAGCTCTATGGTTTTCATGAAGGTGTTTTTTTAGTTGGATGGGGTAAATGTTTTCTTGAAGGTGTTTGTTTCATGTGTTTAGTAATGTTAATAATAGGTGAGAAATATAACCTCTAATGAGATTGCATTTAGGCACAAATTGGAAAACCAGCCTGAGGATTTTTTCATGTAGCCGACCCCAATTGATTGAGACACAAGGCTTGGTTTGGTTTGGTTAGTTTGTGAATTTCCTGCCTTTGCAAAAGCAGACTCCCAAGAGGATCTTTGGATTGTTTACCGAGAAGGGTTTAGGAATCTAATGGAAGATATGGGATGAAGAGTTGTTAGTTGTGTAGTTTTCATGAAGGTGTCTGTTGCATGTGGTTACATATAGCTGCTAAAAATGACCTCTAATGCGTTTGCTCAAGATTAGGAGTAAATTGGGAAGAAGTCACGATGTCAATCTTGAGAAACCAGAGCTCATGCTTCCACCATCTGATGTACAAATGAAACTATCCAGTATCCACTGCTAGGTCATGGTGTTGCTAGCTTTCGTTTTAGGAATTACAGTATGAGTAAATAACAGTGTGTTTTTTCCTCCTCTTTCAATCTATTAGACTAGAATTCGATTTTGGAATTGGAAAATAGTTGTATGTTCCAACCATTATATTTAGTTTAATAATTTTTGCCCAGTTAATTTTCTCCATCGGGATCATGTGACACGAGATTTAATAGTGCAGTGTTGTTTGATGGTGTACTAGAAGGTGTTATTTTTCAACTTCATGCAGTCATGGGAGGATGCCAAAAGCTGTTTCTTTGTTCATTATTGTTGTCAATTACCTTAGAATGTTGTTTGGGAAGTTGTTTGAATTGGAGAGAATGCTGATTCTGTCACCAAACCTGAGACCTTGAGGAAGATCGCCGTTTTCAGGTTGGGAAGTGAGCTTCTTGTTTCCTGCCTACTCCAGGAGTTCTGCTCACTCGACTTGTGTGCTATCTTTATTTTTTAGAATACAAAGAGGGCAGGAGAGTTGATCTGTAATTTGATGGAAATTGGGATGGCAATCTCATCCGAAACATATGGATTTCCGAACTGATCTGTTCTTGATTGAGGCGGGTTTTTACCTGATTCCTTAACCTCGTTTTTATATTTGAACAAACCGACAGGTTTCAATTTTGGTTTAGATTTACACATAATATGAGCACAGAAATGCGAAAACAAATCCAAGCTGTGGTGGTATATTCACATGAATGCTTTTTTTTTTTTGGTAGACCACATGAATGCTTTAGTAGTGCACGGCTGTGACTCCCTCGCCTCACCCGAAGGTCCCAAACTTCAGGCAAACAACCAGCCACAAGGTTGGGAGAAAATCGTTCATAATTGATCCCCTTGAGCCTCTTATTTCTTAGGGCTCGTTTGGTTCATCATTTTATTTGCTCATTTATTTTATTTACTTGTTCTAAGTAAATAAGTAACTACAATAATTCGACAAGTTGTCGTGTTAGTATTTGCTTATTCAAGACCACAAACTACAAAAACAAAAATAAATACACAGATAATCTAATCTAATTAAACAAGGTAACTCTATTTTAAGTTTTGGGTTTTATTTCTTTGACATGACTAATAGTGAAGATACATAATTCTGCTGGATTGCTAATGATCAGATTAATTACATTGCATCCTCCAGTGGTATTGTGTATCCCATACTCGTGAGCTAATAAGACTGAAACATCAACTGGACACTTTTTGTGAAGCGAATTGCGTTGTAGACAGATTAGCTAAAATGGGGATTAAACAAGATGGTCTGATGTGTGAGTTACCTTCTTCAGATGCTTGGCTTTAGAGGTTTCCCCGGGATACTTAGTGAAATATTGGACTTGGTTGCCGAGTGGGGAGGAGGCCGGTCTGATAAAAGCACAGTGCTTAAAGCCCTCCTTGTGTACCACATATGGAGTGAGAGGAAGTGCAACGATTTTCCAACTCAAAAAGTGTGGATGAAAGTTGTGTCAATCAGAGCATAGTGTGAGAAAGAATGCTGTGTGTAGTCTGGGGCATACACAAAGAATTCTTCTTAGATGGTTTTGATTTGTGGGATTTTTTGTCTTCAGGAAGTTTTGCCTGGCTTTTTTCTGTTTTTCGAGTAGTTTTGATTGGTTGATTTTGGCTCTGTACCCTGCTAGTGCGTCAGGGATTAGTCGAGATGCATGTTAATTTATCCGGACACCATTAATTTTTTGTCTTTGGCTTTTCTCCCACATCAATATGTGATGAATGAGAATTTTGCAACAATACATGACGGTGCTAATTAGGAGCCTTTAATATCTTTTTAGCTCAACACTTATATTTTCATGTCTGGCGGTGGTCAAATAACGGGACACTGAGGTCTACAGAAAAACTAAATTAAGCATAATACATAACAATCCAAAAAATAACCCATATATATATATAAAAAAAAAAAAAAAACTAGCAACAAGCACTTCTTAATGGAACAGATTTTCGAGCTCCAAAAATAGCCTCAGGAGCTCCACCTGTTGTCTTCGGTAGGCAATCTTCCTGAATTACCCTTTCAATCTAAAACTTTTCTCCTGAAAAATTCTTTAAAGTATATGAAAAAGGTGGAGCGCCCGAGGGATTTTGTTGAGCACAAAAACCTATAAAGAACCTTTCTATGGGGAAAAAAAAAACTTTTCCTAGGAAAAAATTTAGATTAAGAGGGTAATTTAGAAAGTTTGCCTAATGGAGACAAAAAGGTGGAGTGCCGGTGGCTTTTTTTGTGGTGCGAAAATCTACTTCTTAATTAGTTGATGCAAGACCAGTGAAACCCCTTATTTGATCCAAATCAGTTTGCAAAACGTGGTACTCTTTCATCCAAAACTCTAGCTTCATTTCCCTCCCCCACAATGGCTACGTCAGTGTCTTTTTGGCCTTGTGTATTTGACAGGCAAATGCTAGTTGATGAAAAAATAGTTTAATTTTTTTTTGGCTACTTGTTCGATGCACGGTAATGTTTTTTTTTTTAACAATAGTAAGTATGTGAATGTATATTAAAGGATGTTAAAGTTAATATAGGAATACATGTCTTTCTTTATCTTCTAGAGTGCTTATCGTCAACCTAGCGGGCCGACAATAAAAGACTGTATAAGATAAACAAACCAAATACAAAAGTTGAAAAGTATGACATTTAACTTATGGAAGTTGTTATTGGGACTCTAAAAATTGATGCAGGCACTCCAAAATCGGTATAATTCGAAAGCCACTTTTCTTTATTTTTTAGAGTATATCTGTCAATTTTTGGAGTGCAAATATCTTTTTCCGGTAACTTATTCTCTAAAATCTCTCTCCTCGTATACATGCTCACATTCTCTCTCTATCTCTTCACTCCGCTTCTCTCTCTCACATACACCACATATCTCTCTCTCCATCAAAGATAAAGGGATGAAGAGAGGAGGAATTTAGGACGGAGTTTGGAGGCTTTTTAACGAGTTTTTGGGCGAAATGGCCATAAATTGTAGGGAAAGTCTTCAATACATACTCCTTTAAGGTGTGTACCATATGCACCTACTGTATAGTTCATATTGTACCACCTCATAAAAAATTACTTGTAGGACCGGTCATTCATAACATTTTATTTCGTATCGTAACTTTTATACTAAAAATTCGTAACTTTTCATCAATATGATTCGTAACTTTTTAGCAATAGATTCATAACATTTTGGAAATCATAACATTTTAATGTGTTTCAAAGAGGGTGCATATGATACATACCCAAATAAGGGATGTGTATTGTAGCACTTCCCTAAATTGTAATCAAATTGGGAGAATACCCATCTTTCTAAACGTTTTGTAAAAATATGTCATAGCTCCTTTTCAAAAGGCGTTATAGTGGTTAGGCGCCATGTGGCCGCCACGTAGATAACGCCTTTTGAAAAGGAGCTATAATTTTAACCCTAGTTGCGCCTTTTGAAAAGGAGCTATATATAATCCTAACCCCAAAAATACCGACATTAGTTATCTCAATTTTTGAAACACAAAGTGTGAGAATTTGTAGTATTATCCAAAGAAATAGACTGGCCATAAAGATATTAAAAATTTTCACGATTGTGTTAAAAAAATTAGAATTATTTTTAATTTGGAAAAGATTGGATATAAAAGAGTTGAGTGATATGATATAGAAATTTTCAAATTACTTCCCCAAGAAACGAGAGAGGAAGAGCCCGAATTGGTGATTTGAATGTGGTACATAGTTAGAGGGAGGAGTGATTGATTATTAGTTGTTTGTTGATTATGTAATTTGTTTACAAATATGTATGGTGGAATATACTAGCTAGTGTGAGAGAGGAACCCCAAAGAGAGGGAGAAGAGTTAGAGAGAGAAACCCACTATATGGGTTTGTTCTTACATAGTGACATATATTGGTTGTAGTATGATTGTTTGTGAGTACTATTAATTTTTCTCTCCCACGATCACCAAGTGAATGAATTTGCTCTCTCTTGAATTTGCTTTCTCTTAAACCTCACATAAGTACTTAATTTATTGAACAAATTCAACTAGTGAAACACGTTCGGATAAATAATTGATTAACATAAAAGACTTATTGAGTACAAACGTTTCATATAAAAACATCATTTCACATGAAATGTAATTTGAATTTCATTTTCCGCATCTTCTCTTGTTGTGACCTTGTTGACCACACTTTGAGCACGTCTGTGGCGGTTGGTGCTCAATCAAATCATCCATCTCATTTCGGATTCGATTCACTTTCGGGCGGCCTCGGCCTCGGAGACGTTCTTTGTCTGGAAGAATTCTTAACCTATCGTATGGTGGCCAGTAGGCTTGGTCAGGCAGTGGATTGAATGAGAGAGATCCATACATGGCAATTGTTGTGTCGACCGTCCAATATTTGCCGAAGTAATCAAGAGGGTCAATGTGCCCCCAAAGGCGTTGAAAATGAAAGCTACTTTTTTCGAGCCTGCAAGTCCATGGCTACTACATGGATTGCCATTTCTCTTTATGGTACCTTTACTTGTGTTTTCTTCAATATGTTTCATAATCAAGTTTGTTTGTCTCCAAATTGGTTCTTTATCTTTTTTCTAGTTTTGTTACACGTGTGTTGAGAAAATCATTGAAGTGGTTGCTCATTCAGAACTCACAAGCTGATTTCCATGAGCATGTAACGATATTTCTTCATCTTAAGAAAACCAGTATTCTAATTTCCCTCTTTTGCAAAAGGTAGACATCTAAGAACAGTTCATCTTTGCATTTTTTGCTGGGATGGGGTTAAGATTCAAGATATGGATTGATGAGGTGTTTAGCTCTATGGTTTTCATGAAGGTGTTTTTTTTAGTTGGATGGGGTAAATGTTTTCTTGAAGGTATATGTTTCATGTGGTTAATAATGTTAATTATAGCTGAGAAATATAACCTCTAATGAGATTGCGTTTAGGCACAAATTGGAAAACCAGTCTCTGGATTTTTTCATGTAGCCAACCCCTATTGATTGGGACACAAGGCTTGGTTTGGTTCGGTTAGTCTGTGAATTTCGTGCCTTTGCGAAAGGCAGACACCCAAGACGATCTTTGGATTGTTTACCGACACAGGTTTAGGAATCTAATGCAAGATATGGGATGAAGAGTTGTTTGTTGTGTATTTTTAATGAAGCTGTCTGTTGCATGTGGTTACTTATAGCTGCTAAAAATGACCTCTAATGCGTTTGCTCAAGATTAGGAGCAAATTGGAAAGAAGTCATGATGTCAATGTTGAGAAACCAGAGCTAATGCTTCAACCATCTTATGTACAAATGAAACTATCCACTGCTAGGGCCATGGTGTTGCTCATTGTTGCTAGCTTTCGTTTTATGAATTAAAGTATGAGTAATTAACAGTGTGTTTATTCCTCCTCTTTCAATCTAGTAGACCAGAATTCGATTTTGGAATTGGAAAATAGTTGTGTATGTTCCAACCATTATATTTAGTTTAATAATTTTTGCCAAGTTAATTTTCTCCATCGGGATCATGTAACACGAGATTTAATGTTGCAGTGTTGTTTGATGGTGTACTGGTAGGTGTTATTTTTCAACTTCATGCAGTCATGGGAGGATTCCAAAAGCTGTTTCTTTTTTCATTATTGTTGTCAATTACCTTAGCATGTTGTTTGGGAAGTTGTTTGAATTGGAGGGAATGCTGATTCTGTCACCAAACTTCAGACCTTGAGGAAGATCGCTGTTTTCAGATTGAGTAAGAGTGAAAAAAAGCTCAACCGTTCAAAGGTTTGTTGAATACAGAATGTTGCAGCATTGCTATTTCAAGACTTACAATACTCGAACTATTTTCTCTACATTAAAAATAATGTATTTTTTTTTTACAGCATACATCATATTAACATGACCTTTAGTCGGTCTATGTGTAGATGGATTTTAACGAGGATGGTACCGACAAGGAGCTTGAGTTATTGGTTATTCTTCACGTGGTTATGCAAGAATTGTACCTCATCTTGTTGATGTGCTATATTGTCCTCCATACTATGCTTAATAACTATAACTCAAACTATGACGGTCCAAGGCCTAGGTGGCCAAATCATTTTCAAGAACAATGTGATCACATCAACCGGTTAGTGAAGACAAATGATATTGATTGTCTTGAACAACTTTGTATGGATCAACGTTGTTTCATGATATTGTGTAACATGATTAAAAATATTGGTGGTTTGGGAAATTCAAAACATGTCACTTTGGAGGAGAAGGTAGCATTGTTCATAAACGTCTTGGTTCGTGATAAGAAGGTTAGGTCAATTAAGTTTAACTACTTTAGGTCTACCCAAACAGTAAGTAGCCATTTTAATAAGGTTCTTAAGGCTGTATTGCGACTTCAAGGGGAATTACTTAGGACAGCGGAGCCTATAACCCAAGCATGCACCGATGCAAGGTGGAGTTGCTTTCAGGTACTTGAACATAGAAGTCTAACCTTTGAAATTTCACATTTGTAAGTTAAATAAATTGAATAACCATATCTTCTTTTATGTAAAGAATTGTCCTGGAGCACTTGATGGCACGTACATTGAAGTTCTTGCTCCTAAAACCGATAAGGGCAGGTATAGAACGCGGAAAGGAGAGATAGCTACTAATGTTTTTGTGGTCAAGACATGAAGTTCATCTATGTCTTGCCCGGGTGGGAAGGGTCAGCTGCTGATTCTAGGGATTTAAGAGACGCAATTACTCGACCAAGTGGGTTGAGGGTTCCAACCGGTATTCTAGGGACTTAAGAGACGCAATTACTCGACCAAGTGGGTTGAGGGTTCCAACCGGTATGTATGGTTGATTAGTGCTTGACTAATAGGTGTCTTTCGACTTTACTAACATTCATAGTGCCATACAGGTTACTACTACCTTGCTGATGCTGGCCATACGAATGGCCAAGGGTTTCTAGCACCATATCGAGGGCAACGTTACCACTTATCTACTTGGAGGGATGGGCCGCAACCAGCTAACTACTTGGAGTATTTTAATATGAAACATGCTTCAGCCTGCAATGTTATTGAGCGCCTGTTCGGGTTGTTAAAAATACGGTGGGCCATTCTCTGTCGAGCTTCATACTATCCCGTTAGGACCCACACCCGCATCATTACAACTTGCGATTTGTTGCACAATCTTATTAGATGTGAGATGTCATACGATCCACTTGAGGCAACTGTGATTCAAAAAGAGGAAAACCAATTACCCAAGGTAGATGAGTATATTGACACGGTTGAGTCATCACCTGAGTGGACCAATTGCCGTGATCAACTTGCAATGAATATGTATGATGATTGGATAGCACATAGGGGAGGACACTAAGGAGTTTTTTGTACTATCCAATTTTATGTGCTTGTGTATTTCTTTAAACTATTTGTATGAGCTTTGAATCTGAATTATTTGTATGAGTTTTTAACTTCTTGTATGGACTACTTTGTCATTTGGTGTATGAACTACTTTGTCGTTTGGTGTATGATGTTGGGATTCAATGTTAAAACAAATGTGCATTGTTATTAGATTTGTGTATCTTATGTTGGGCTGGATGTTCTTGAATGATTTGTACATGGTTAGGCATGGATGGTGAAATCTCATCTCAAAGCCAAAAGAAGGGAAAAGGTAAATCAGCTAGGGAGAGGGGTGAGACGGCGAAGCCTAGGAGAGGATGGACACGCTGGGAAGAGAAAATGTTGATCATGGCTCTCATGGAAATCATCAATCAGGGTTGGAAGGTGGACAATGCTCTTAAACCTGGATACCTTATGAAGTTGGAGGAGAAAATGAATCAGCTATTGTCAGGAACTGACATCCGAAGCAATCCCCATATCGAGTCAAAGCCTGAAGATGTGGAAGAAACATTATAATTGTGTGACTAGCATGCTTGCTTTAAGTGGTTTTGGATAGAATGATACCTCCAAGTCTGTAGATGTGGAAAGTGATGATGTTTGGGAGGCTTTCGTTAAGGTAAATGAACAGTTTGTTACAAAGTTTGATAAAAACTCTTACTTATATGCCATGAAAAAAAATCTCCTACTTATATATATACGTCTTTTTTTGTTTTGGATACTTGTAGAAAGAGACTGATGCAAAGAACTTACGAAACAAGTCATTCCCTTTCTATGACTCTTGGCTCCAAATATTTGGGAAAGATCGAGCCACTGGAGAGTTTGTAGAAGGCCCTGGTGAAGCAGTTGTTAATATTGATCTTGAAGATTTTGACATCTTTGGTGACAATGGTACAAGTGCTACTATGGGGGGTGCTACCGTGGGGGGTGCTACTGCGGCGGATATAGGTTGCTCTAACCCAATTGGAGCACAAAATTCAGGAAAGAAGAAAGATAAAAAGAGGCAAAGGGAGGAAGTAATTGACGGGTTGACTATGTTTGCTGATTCTGCAAGGGAGATATTGGGTGATACAAATAAAAATCTGGAGTTCATTGGAAAGAGAATGGGCCATGCACATGATCTCGCTTCCAAGAGGGCTGCCCTAAATGATGAGCTCCAATGCTTGCCAATCATGGTGGACGAGAGGTTGGATGTTGGCGAGATTAATTATCTCCCATAATGCTACTAAGTTGGATATGTTCTTTAGCTTGAACCATGATGACAAATAAAGGTGGTTGATGAGGATGCTTGCTAGAGCAGGATAGGAATTGCTCCACTCGTACCAACCTTTCTTTTGTGAACTGTATGGTATTCGGTCTTGAAAATGTTTACATTTTCATGCTTTTGACTATGCTAGTGTTATGTTAAGCCAAGTAGAATGGTGCAGCAATTCAAATGATACCTTGGCAACTTTTGGGTGTTCAAAACAGTTTGTATTGGGCATGTAATGACTATGGTCGTGCCTTATTAGGTTAATGACTTTTGGTAACGCTTGTTAGGTTAATGGCTATGCTAATGACTATTTTATATTTAGCACTTGGTTTTTGGTTATGCTTCTGGGTTTATGCTTATCATTTCTAGTGTCTGGAAGAGTGGAAAGTTGGGTGAGTCAGGAACTCACCTAGGCAACCATTGATCATTATTTACTGTGATTGTGCAACTTTTTTTAAAAAAGAACCAAAAAAACAACTCTCTTATTTTATAAGTATTTGAAGATTCTGTGAAATTCATAGTGTGAATGGTTGGTTAGTTTAAAAGATTATATAACAGATTATACAAGTATGGGGTGGGTTTGTACATTATTTTGGGGGCAATATAGTCACTTGAACTGCAAATCCTTGTCAAGAGGGATTCAAAACAAACATGGGATAGGAAGGATTAGTTGGGATTGGACTTGTCCATTATGTAATCCCACACACAAAACAAACATGGAATAGCGAGGATTAACTACCAAATAGTACATGGACTATTTAGTCTCCAGACTAATAATCCCATAGCTATAATCCTTCCTATCCAATCTCTCCAATCAAACAGGGCCAATGAAAATTATCAACAAGGATTTTCTAACATTTCACTCCATATGTGCTACACATGGGCCTTTAACCCCGTGTTTTTATCAGACTTGCCTCTTCCCCACTCGACAACCAAGTTCAACATTTCACTAAGTATTCCCGGGAAACCTCTAAAGCCGCGCATCTGAAGAAGATAACTCGAACATAAGAACATCTTGTTCAATCCCCATTTTAGCTAATCTGTCTGCAACTCGATTCGCTTCACGAAAATTGTCCGGTCGATGTTTCAGTCTTCTAGCTCACGAGTATGGGACACACAATACCACTGGAGGTTGTAATGTAATTAATCTGAACATTAGCGTTCCAGCAGAAATATGTTGTCTTCACTATTAGTCCTGTCAAAGAAATAAAGCCCAAAACCTAAAATAGAGTTACCTTGTTTAATTACATTAGCTTATCTGTGTATTTATTTTTGTTTCTGTAGTTTTTGGTCTTGAATATTCAAATAACACGAACAACTTGCTGAATTATTTTAGTCAGTCAGGATCAAGTCCACACCTCTTCCGGCCCACACCTCCTATTTTCCGATAGAATTTCGATGATCCGAGCCGCTCAATGTGATTAGAACGTGATCTTAAAGGTACCCATAAGAAATCGGCAAAAAAAATGATCGGGAAGGACTTCTTCCAAACAGTTTTTTATTGAACAATTCAATAAAAAATTGTTCAAATCAAGCCCTTCCAAGTGTTTTTTTTGGCCGATTTTTGGAGAGTTTCCTTAAAATCACGTTCTAAACACATTGAGTGGCTCGGATCATCGAAATTTGATCGGAAAAGGGGAGGTGTGGACGGTGCGGACAGTAAGAGGTGTGAACTTAATCGGAACTGTTATTTTAGTTACTTATTTACTTAAAACAAGTAAATAAATAAACGAGCAAGATGAACCAAACGTGCGGTAAGAAATAAAAGGCTGAACGGGATCAATTACGAACGATTTTGTCCCAACCTTGTGGCTGGTTGTTTGCCTGACGTTTGGGACCTTCGGGTGAGGCGAGGGAGTCAAAGGATGCGATTGGAGTTTGAGACCTTTGAGAGAGTCACAGCGGGTCGATTTGTTTTCGTATTTCTGTGCACATGTTATGTGTAAATCTAAACCCAAATTGAAACCAGTCGGTTTTTTCAAATTTTAAAACGAGGTTAAAGAATCAGGTAAAAAAACCCACCTCAACCGGAAAAGGTCGGTTTGGAAATCCATACGTTTCGGATGAGATTGCCATCTCAATTTACAGATCAACTCTCCAGCCCTCTTTGTATTCTCAAATAAAGATAGCGCACAAGCCGAGTGAGCAGAACTCCTGGAGTAGGCAGGAAACAAGAAGCTCACTTCTCAACCTGAAAGGGTGTACATCGATCTTCCTCAAGGTCTCAAGTTTGGTTACAGAATCAGCATTCTCTCCAATTCAAACAACTTCCCATATATAAAATGCCAAGGTAATTGACAACAATAATGGAAAAAGAAGTAGCTTTTGGCACCCTCCCATGATTGCATGAAGTTGAAAAATAACACCTACTAGTACCATCAAACAACACTGCATCAATAAATCTCGTTTTACGTGATCCGATGGAGAAAATTAACTTGGCAGAAATCATTAAACTAAATATAATGGTTGGAACATACAACTATTTTCCAATTCCAAAATCGAATTCTGGTCTAATGGATTGAAAGAGGAGGAACAAACACAGTTATTTTCTCATACTGTAATTCATAAAACGAAAGCTAGCAACACCATGACCCTAGCAGTGGATGCTGGATAGTTTCATTTGTACATCAGATGGTGGAAGCAAGAGCTCTGGTTTCTCAAGATTGACATCGTGACTTCTTCCCAATTTACTCCTAATCTTGAGCAAACGCATTAGAGGTCATTTTTAGCAGCTATAAGTAACCACATGCAACAGACACCTTCATGAAAACTACACAACTAACAATTCTTCATCCCATATCTCGCATTAGATTCCTAAACCTGTCTCGGTAAACAATCCAAAGATCCTCTTGGATGTCAGCCTTTCACAAAGGCAGGAAATTCTCAGACTAACCAAACCAAACCAAACCCAACCCAACCGAGCCTTGTGTCCCAATCAATTGGAATCGGCTACATGAAAAAATCCATAGACTGGTTTTCCACTTTGTGCGTGAACTCGAGCAATCTCATTAGACGTTATATTTCTCAGCTATATCTAACATTACAAACCACATGAAACAAAAACCTTCATGAAAACATTTACCCCATCCAACTATAAAGAACACCTTCATGAAATCCATACAACTAAACAACTCATCAATCCATATCTTGAATCTCAACCCCATCCCAGCAAAAAATGCAAAGATGAACTCCTCTTGGATGTCTACCTTTTGCAAAAGAGGGAAATTAGAATACTGGTTTTCGATTAAGAAATATTATTACACGCTCATGGAAATCGAATTGAGAGTTCTGAATGAGAAACCACTTCAATGATTTTCTCAACACACATGTAACAAACTAGAAATAAGATAAAGACCCAATTTGGAGACAAACAAACTTGATTATGACAAATATTGAGGAAAACCCATGACAAATGTTGAGGAAAACCCAAGTAAAGGTAACAAAACTAGAAATAAGATAAAGACTCAATTTGGAGCCGAACAAACTTGATTATGAAACAGATTGACGAAAACCGAAGTAAAGATACCATAAAAAGAAATGGCTATCCGTGTCTTAGCCATGGACTTGCAGGCTTGAAAAAAGTAGCTTTCATTTTCAACTCCTTTGAGGAGAAGACTGTCAAGGAGACCTCTCAACAGATGAATGCAGCCACTCATTTATATTCTTCTTCGTTTGGAGTAAGGTAAATGCAACGACCGCCTTAAAGACTTTAGTTGCCCGATGTGCATCACATGGATAGGAAGGCCACAACCAGTTAAACATGTAAATCATCGGTTTCATCATACTCATGTCGTTTGACTGAAACCAAGCTCTCTGTGTATGGAAGAACTTGTAAGCAATGAGGAGGTGAACGACCGTACACTTGATACTCCTTTATCTGCCGGGTATTGAGGTTGTACGACATCATCTGTCCACCACCGCACTCAAGAAGGACCTCACCATTTTTCCGAAATCCCAATGCAAAGTTTGGCTTATGGAGGGAATCAATAGAAAATTTTTTAGTCCAAGACACCTCAACACCATGTTCATCCATAACCCATATGTCAAAGCACTTTTCGAATGAAAAATCCACCGGTGGAAACAATGAAGGTACCCACCCCCTTGGATAAAGAACCAGCGCAAGGGAATCATTCAGAATGAAAAGTTCCCTTTCACTGTAATTGTCTAACGAGCAAACTTCTGGCACGGGCAATTCATTGAACACCTCGTCGGTCATACTAAACACAATAATTGCCTTATCACCACCGCGGCAGAACGCGTACCAAAAAAAATACCCATTCAACGATGCGCAAGAAGAATAATTGCAATTGAAACCGTACTTCACAGGGGACACCGCATGAACTTCCCTCCAAGAATCTGTACTCAGCTCGTATATTTCAATTCTTTCATCAATCAACCAAGTTTTAAACTCAGGATCCAGATACCCAAACTTAACCACTTTATAATCATTGGTATAGTGATCAAACCCAAATCCCAAATTAGCCATATAGCCCTTTTTATGAGAGGGTTGAGGAAGTACCCTGAATTCTCGTATTGAAGGGTTGCATATGACAATGGTGGAGTTAAACCCGAGTCTGGTCAGACAAACGACGCCATTGCAAGGACCCAATAATTGGAGCTTTTCAATATCCAAACCCGTGAAAGATATGTCTATATCTTCGGTTGGGGTTTCGTTTGGGATCAAGGACAAGATAATCTTGCCGTTGCCGCCGTCGAGGGCTCGCTTAATGAGGAGGCAGTCGGTGTTTTGGGCGGCCGCAATAGAGGCGGCGCGAGCGTGGTGGAGAGAAATGAAGCTAGGGTTTTGGATGAGAGCGTACCAGTTTTTGCAGACCGATTTGGATTGGAGCAGGGATTTCACCGGAAGCCTCCAGAGAATCTCCATGAGCAAATCTTCGGATAGGGTTTCGATCGCCATTTGATTTGATGGTGCGAACTCACCGCTGAGAACTTCACAGAAACTCGAAAGTGCAAGGAATCAAATTAATCAAGGGAAAATTACTGGCAGGAGGTGTGGACCAAGATTAATCACTAATAGATGGTCTCCACTTTTCAAATAGCCACTTTCATGACACAAACAAAATTATTCACCAAAACATGGTATGAAAAGTTGAATTGACAATTATATCCTCCCTTATATAACAATAAAATCCTTAACCCTCATTCCCCTCCCAAATCCCCAATCGTCTCCTCCTCACCGACTCTCCTCTCTGTCTCTCTGTCTCTCTCTTACATTAACGACTGGTATGTTCCTCTCTCTCTCTCTCTCTCTCTCTCTCTCTCTCTCTCAAGTTCTGAACTCCATCTTTCTCTCTCTTTTTCTCCATTGATTCAAAGAAGAGTAATAGTTAGGGCTAGTTCGAAATTAGCTCACTCCAATCTCCTAGGGTTCCTTTTGTGATTAATGGAAGATGATCTGAGATATACCCACATTTGTGTATGATTTGATTAGATCTTTGTATTTTATCTCATTTTATCCTCGCTAAATCAGGAATCCTTTGATTTGAACGGATGGGTATTATTCGTTAGTTTCATTGGTAGGAATCATAGGAACGGTAAAAAGATTTTCTTGGCATTGGGAGATTGTATTCGTGGCTTTTTGGATGAAATTTTTTAAATATCATTTATAGTACTATGAGTCAATGGTATTGGGTTAAGAAAATTAGTCTTCTCAGGAGCAAGGGAAAATTTTAGTTGGCATTCTTCTGCTATTCAATGTAAGAATTTGAGGTTTCAGAATACATATGTGCTGCGTTTAGGATAATATGATTAATAAGCCTAAACATGTTTTGGGTGATTTGTGATTCAATGTCATGGACAAAACTTTTAAGGAGCGGAAGGGAGTTGGCCGGCCCACTAATTTATCACACTAAAGTCCTGCCCTTTGCTTTGTTCTTAGTTCTTGGATTAGACTTTCGTATTCGCTATTGATTTTGGGTATAGAAAAGAATTGGCAATTGTTGTTTGAACAAATTTATGGTGTTTTTTTTTTTCTTTCTTTTTTTCTTGTTTTTGGGAGACTTAGTGATTAATTTGAAATTATACACCATGACCTTTTATTTTGCCTATCTATTGTTCGACAATATGCTTGAATGAAATTTGTTACTATAGTCACCATCCGAGAACCCATATATATGATAGGAGTGGAAAAACATTAATTGTAAAAGAATAGTAGCTGTGATTGGGATTTAACGTCCAATTATAGAGAACTAAAAGTCGCTTTAGCATGGCGATATTGTAGTAGCAATTGGGATTTAGACATGAGCAAGGTAGCGTTGTTTGATTGAAAATTTGAAGCATTTCCTAACTCTCTATAAGAAGAATCAGTTTGGCAATTGAATCGCTAGACACATTTTGCCAATTTGGACGATTTTGCCCCTTGATTGGGAAGCCAATGGTTTTGTGGAGCAGGATAATTTTGTCTTTTAACCATATCACTTTGTTAGCTCCACCTCCCACTCCTTTTCTTCCACCTCCCACTGTTCTTTTCTTCCTTGGGTTTAGAGAAAAACAGAGAGAGAGAGAGAAACGGCGATCTTCTCTCGGCCATCAGCCATAACTTCCTCATCACTGACGCCGGTCATCTCGCCCACCAGCCATAAGCTCCGGCTAGACAATTCCATCATAAAATCTTAAACCCTAGGTCAGAAATTGCATGTTTCTGTGTATGATTTGTGTGAGTAGAGTTATTTAGAGTAGGAGTTTTCCATTTTACAATTCTTTTTTGTATTGTATTTATGTTGCATGTGTCGTTTCCTCATTTCATGAAGGCTCTGAGTATTTTCTACCATGTAGTATTTTGCGTTTTGTTCTTTTGCTTTTGCAATTTTTTAGTTTGTATATTTGATTGTTGTGTGGAATCTTGCTAGGAGTCCAGTCCATGAAAAAGACAGCTCCAAACGAAACCAAATTCTTGAGACTTTTTCTTCTTCCTTCAAGTATCTTGTTGGTTTACTTAATTTTCTTTTCAGATTTTTACGTTGTTTATTCTTAACCGTTGTGGAAATTATGTGAAGAGTTGTTGGTATTTATTCCTTTTGCAATGCAGTAACTGTTTGATATAATTGCAGATCCTTACCTGAACACCGATGCTGGTACCATGTCTCCATTTGAACATGGGGAACTTTTTGTTCTTGACGACGAGGGAGAGGTTTGCTTACCTGTTTCTTTTTCTGCATTTTTTTTTGTTGCTTGGCAAAAGTTAGTATTTGTTAGATTGTTAAATTAGCACCTTGGAAGTTGAGTTGAACTCCAAACCTCCTTTCGCTCCTAAGTGCACTCCCGATGTCGTTGGACCAAAGGCCTCTTGGCTTGTTCTGCACCTATTACGTAAGTAGCTTAGTGTTGCACATAATTTAAATTAAGATATCCTTGTGACGAGAACATGATAAGCTTATTGAGAAGGAAGAAAGAACGAAGACAATTGTATTATTAGAGGAAATAGGTTAAGGCTCAGATGTGTATTTTAATAGGAAAGGAAAAGGGGTTTGTCAGCATTGGAGCAAAAACTGTTGCTGCATTGAGAGATCACCAATTAGTCTACTCTGCCATAGGTCCTCACATTTGCCAACCCAAGAAATGGATCCCATTTCTTTAACAGTAGTGAAGTCAAGAAATGTATATCATGATAGTCTCTCATGGGTTAAGCATTATGTACCAATGATTAGACCATAGTGCTATGTAACTATACCAAATCAAACTGAGCCTTAAGTCCCAATCAAATGGGATCGGCTACATGAATTCGTGTTTTCCATTTAGATCTGTCGAGGGCATCGTGTTTTGTAATTAACTTCTAACTATTGCTGGAGTGCAGCCAATAGCGGCCACCTCGACAGGTTCCGGCGCCGTACAGCTCTCGCGGCTAACCACCCACGCGCATGACTTCAACCTCCATTGCTGCCCATTACCTTCACCAGGTTTGATCTTTTTCCACCCTACCTTTAATTATTGGATAATAAGTAGGCTATACATACATCCATGTACCCAATTAGTAAACTCTAAGGTTTTTAATTTGTAAACCTTAATTAGTTCATCCATCCTTGAAAAAATTAGTGGGTCACTGTAATTAGGGAGATTGTTTTGGTAAGTTCCCTAATTTTTATAATCGGGTCCTCTAATTGTAGTTGTAAGCAACTCTTTGATGATAGGTATGTATGAATCATGCGGACTTAGTTATTTAAGACTTTAGAAAGGTTTTGTTATCTTCGAAGTAAATTGTTTGACAGTTCTTTTTTCTGTGGACTTCTGGTTATTAGTTCCCAGATTATCTTGTTGTTTGGCTCTTGAAAATTAAGGGTGGAAATATAGATCTAATTAATTTGGATTCTGATGTTTACTTATTTTGATTCTAAGGAAGGGAAAAATGTGTAAAGGTTGTGATTTGAATTCACAAGAATGGCTCCTCTATTTGGGACTGCAAGAATGGCTCCTGAAGTACCGCTAGCTAAGTCAGTCAAGGTCTATGTAGCACCGACACAGGCACGTGACACGACACCGACACTCTGACACGCAAATTTTAAAAAAACGGACGATTCGACACGTTAAGGGATACGTTTTAAAAAGCGTATATGTATACTATCACACGAAGAAAAAAAAATTCTAATTGTAAATATGTATCGCCATATATACGTTACATTATAACCATCATCATATCATTTATAAAAGTATTTCAACTAAAAGCATTAGATCCTACTATTTTAATGAGGTCCTAATATTTTTTTTATCAACCCCGACTTGTTTTCCAAGTGTCCAAGAGTGTCCAGAGCATTTTAAAGTGTCTCCGGAGTGACCAAATGAAAACATTGATAAAAAAAACTAGGACACTTGGAAATGATTATCGAACAAGTGTCCAGAGAGTATCCGAGTCCGACACCGGTACGTGACCTCTGACGAAGTGTCTGTGCAACATAGGTCAGGGTAGTCACTCCCAATAGTCCCATTGAAGCTAAACATGGGATAATTTTCATACGGCATACCTATAACATGTGCAATATTTTTTATTTTTAGTAATTTTATTACAATACTTCTATTGGGAATGGTGAAAGACCTATGTAGGGAGCCATTTGTATCCTGCATAGGACAAGAAGTTTCTACATGTAAAAAGAATGTCAAAAAGACTGATGTTGGTTTTTTTCCTTGTGTTTGCTTCTGTTCTTGCAAAGTTACTACCCATTCATGGCTCTCAGAATATATGAATGATGTCGACTAATACTTACTCCTTCAAATTGCAGGCTTACTTGCATTGACCTCGGTATTTTGCAAGAAGCGTGTACGGGTCAATCCAGGGAAAGTACAATAAAGTCAGGAAACAACTTGGTCAATGAAGGATTTTATTTTTCATTAATTTGACACAAATTTGATGATGCATTAGACCGAATACAAGTTTGAAGTAGGGTTTCAGTGCTATGGTTGATGATATTGTGTTTTGGGCGAGTTCTAGACAAGCATTTTACTGTTTCTGTTTGTATCTCGTTTGTCAATACCAAAAAACTGAGATGAATATGTAGAAAATAACATTTTTGTAAATAATTTTGTAATGTATGTGTTGTGTTGGTTTGGGTACGTATTCGATGAAGGATTTGGTTTTCCATTGATTCTTGGTTTCCTTTGGTTTCTTTTTTGATACAAGTCTGGCTATGTTATGTTTTGCTGCTGGATTGTTCATGATTATGTGGATATGCTAAAGCCAATTGGGATACTAAATATGGATGCTATAATTCTATCGATGATGTGTCCAGCTGAGCCAATTGATTGCTAACTTTTGGAAACGGGCATTGTTTAAGGACACGACACAGACATGGACACAGGCGAGGACACGCAGACATGAACATGGCATGAATTCATGTTTCCTGCACTTCTACACAACATTTCCATCTCCTAATTATAGTTTCAGCACCCCAAAAACTCTATTTCCAGCACCTAATTACAAATTCAGCACTCTAAGAACTCAATTTCAAACACCTAATCATGAAGCAAGAGTGTTGGCGCTTAATTTTGTTCCCCACTTATATAAACAAGATGTTGGCACTTAATTTTGTTTCCCACTTGTATAAATAAGATGTTGGCGAACTTTAGGGGAAGTTGATGTAACTACCCAAAACACCATTTTCATTATTTTTATCCATACCTACCATACTAAAGATGGATATATTACCCAACAAATGTATATAAAAGACCAAGTTATTAATTATAACTTTTCACACTTACCACTTGCCAGTAAATTATGACGTGGTCTTTATGCAATAAAGATATGGTCCACAAAGACATATAGTATAGTCTTTTAGCAATATGAACTTGGTCTTGAAACAATCTTCATCTAACTTTCAATGCTTTCCACTTGCCAAAAAATATGACGTGCTCTTTATACAATAAACATCTGCTTCACACAGATATAAAGTGTAGTCTTTGGGCAATATGGACTTGGTCCTGGTATTGAAAGAACCACCACTTTACTTTTCACTTATCACTTGCCAAAAAATATGACTTGCTCTTTATACAATAAACATGTGGTCCATACAGACATATGGTATAGTCTTTTAGCAATATAGACTTGATCTCGGGTAAATTAAAATGTGGTCGTCAAAGATAAAGAAAATGTAGTCTTTAAGAACCATAGACTGTCTTTCGTGATGGTGTAATAGAAAGCTATGAAAGAAAACTTAGAGAGGAAGAAAAACTTAAAGCATAAAGGTCTAGGTAATGAGATAAAATGGAGAGAAATGTACTTATATATGTCCACTTCTCTCTCCACAAATATCTAAGAACATACTAAAAGTAGAAAGTATTCCATAAGTGGAAAATCCAAAAAGCAGCAAAAATCTCCATAAAAAGGTCACTATGTAATAAAACCAAAATGATTGTATCGATACATCAATCTTTTGATGTTTTCTTCAATCCCTCTATCTTGCACCGGTATCGAGACAGCAGAAATGCCTGCATCGATACCACCTTGATTCTTGCAGAATCCCAGCTTTTGGCCTTCTTCTTGGCATCCGACGATCCCCTGGCAACCCGACGGTCCTCCGAATGCCTCAAAAGCCTTGCTGACCTTTTACGTCTCTCCAATGGGACCTATCCTCCATTCAACCTCAATCAAGTTTAGTTGGGCCAAAAAGGGCAATTAAAAAGATAGAAAATACTTTTTATTACATCATCATGAAAGACAGTCTGTGGTTCCTAAAAACTACATGTTTTATCTTTAACGACCAAATTTTAATTTACCCGAGATCAAGTCTATATTGCTAAAAGACTATACCATATGTCTGTATGGACCACATGTTTATTGTATAAAGAGCAAGTCATATTTTTTGGCAAGTGATAAGTGAAAAGTAAAGTGGTGGTTCTTTCAATACCAGGACCAAGTCCATATTGCCCAAAGACTACACTTTATATCTGTGTGAAGCAGATGTTTATTGTATAAAGAGCACGTCATATTTTTTGGCAAGTGGAAAGCATTGAAAGTTAGATGAAGATTGTTTCAAGACCAAGTTCATATTGCTAAAAGACTATACTATATGTCTTTGTGGACCATATCTTTATTGCATAAAGACCACGTCATAATTTTTTGGCAAGTAGTAAGTGTGAAAAGTTATAATTAATAACTTGGTCTTTTATATACATTTGTTGGGTGTATATACTACATGTTTTATCTTTTAATACTAAGACCAAGTCCATATTGCCCAAAAACTATACTTTATGTCTGTGTGGACCACATGTTTATTGTATAAAGAGCAAATCATATTTTTTGGCAAGTGATAAGTAAAAAGTTAGGTGGTGGTTCTTTCAAGACCAAGACCAAGTCCATATTGCAAAAAGACTACACTCTATATCTGTATGAATTTGAGTTTTAGGGTTGAATTCTTAAGGAACTTAAGAACCTAACTTGAGATCCCTTTGATTGAGTGTTTAAATTGAGCGTTTAAAACCTGTTTTGATGCATGGATTCGATGTTCTTAAAATAGCTCTTTAATTTATCTAAGTTTGAGCATGATTAGTGAAGTTTGTGTGAGTTTGAAATGTATTGAAAGGTTTTGGAGTCAGAAATCGAGAAAGGAACAAGCTGTGTTTTTTTTCTGGAAAATCTGCAGGATTGGAAATCTTGTGTCTGCCCTGATTTTGGGGATTTTTGTTGGGGCACTTCCTAAACTCGAAAAATCATGAGATTTTTATGGAGAGTTCCTCTATGAGTTTTTTGTCTATGGTAAAAATTTTAGGGTCAAACTCAAAGTATTCAATTCTATAAAAATTCGTGACCTTGCAGCGCGCAGTTTCGGACTGTGCTGACTACATAGACACGTGTTAGGGAAACGGCCATAAGTTTATGCTCCGGCGATGAAATTGCGATCCGATTTCTGATTTTGAAACTAGACTCATAGACCTAAAAAAATGCATGAAGATTGTGTCGTAGTTATTCTTGTGCAAAGTCAGTTTTTGCGTTAAAGTAGATGGTACTGCTTGGTTGGGAAAATTGATTCTTCCATGCTTTGAGCACTGCTTCGGTAAATAGGGTCTTGTTCTGGCTGCGATTATGCCAAATGCCAGTACCATATTTTTCCCCCACACCTATTAAACATCCGAACATGCGGCCTTCCTTTACTTGCTTGTACTAGACCCTTTAAAATTGAAGTATTGGTTGTTGTTTTTGTATGGTAATTAGACCATCTCTCTGTATGTCCAGGTATTGTTCAGACTGATAGTGTATGGTCAAACCATGGTAGGTGAAAAAGTAATAAAAAAATGTGGATATTTTCTGAAAGTAAAAAAGATAAAACATGGGCTCCTCAACTCTTGATTGGAAAAGACATCCCTTATTCTTGTTCATCCGTTAATATCTGAAAGAAAACAAGTTGACCAACAATGCATCAACAAAACCCCATTCATGCTACAGCCATAATACAACGTGCTTTTAACAAAGGCAAGAGATTCATGCTAAGCCACTGCCTGTCTGATTTCTCTTCCTCGTGTCATCGCTTCCACTCCAAAACCCATCTCTCCCATTCTTCCTTCAACATCTTCCGCTTCTCACGGTCCTGCTCGCTCAACAGCAGCGACACGTCTTGGTCCTCCGCTTCTTACTTCTTGTCGTACTTCTTCAAGTTCTTGGCAATCTCCTCCTCCTTCTCTAGGCTCAAGAAGGATGGTGGCCTTGGACGCCACACCACAGGAACTGCAATGATCAACACAAAATCCATACCATAGTCAGGCCATGTCCTATTTGACTACCTAGAAACTAAATTTTCGTTTTTGTTCCTAAGAGAGTGAAGTGGAACAGTAGTGAAATTAAGTACTTTCACTGTTTGTAATAAAAGACAGCAGACTGGTGAAACATGTTCTGAAATGATTCTGTCTCTTTGCTTGCCTAAATAACACACCAAAATGAAATTTTATTCCTTCTTGACTACATGATGCAGAAGAGATCCTAATTACTTAGCCCAGCAAGATGTTCAAAAATAAAACAAGGATTCTATCTCCACATGTGCGTCAAAAAATAAAGCAAGGATTCTATGTTCTTTCAAGATAACTATTTATTGAAAGCTAAGGAAATACTAGGGCAGGAAACTGATAAGCTTCAGTTCACTTCAAATCATAAGCAAGTTTTTGACCAAGCCTCAACTTGCCAATTGACTTTCATCACCTCCAACATAATCCTAACCAAATTCTTCCTAGAAATTACCGTCCAGTTGGATCCCATTCAATATCCATTGCCATGAAATGCTAAGATGTTGCCATGGTTTCAAGGTCATCGACATTGTAGAACTCCAACTGTCCATTGAAGCCCTTCAACCCTGCAAGTTATATGAAACGTCCAGCTGGTGACCAGTACACCGATCAACCTTCACAGCAAGGTACTCTCCACTGCTTTGCCAATACATTTTGCAATCACTAACACTAAAAAGTTTCTTCTGCGTTAACTCCTCTTTGCCAGGGATTTGAATGAGACTCACCTAAGAAAAGCATGCCAAGTTAATAAACTTTCACTATTCAAAGAAAATTATATAAAAAAAAGAAGGAAATATGGAAATGAAATAGCTCGACTCACCCTTGCAGGTTGGTTTTCTCCTCCAAGTTTAGGAACAAAGAGTGCAAGAATGTGATCAGTAGGCGACCAACTAATGTCCTTAACGTTTTCAACCTTTATGGATTTCTTGTCAATAAGAGTAAAGGTGCCTGTTTCATATACAGAGATAATAATTTTACCAATTCGGGCAAAATACTTATCCTCTTTTCCGCCACCCCATCTGTAAATGACAGTGATAGTCATACATGAGACAATAATTAATAATAATAGCCACAAAGCATCCATACAAATCAATGTTATTTTAAATTTACCTGAAAATAGGCTAGGAAACGCAGCTTATTGAAATTCCAACTGCAAACTCATCTCGCTTCCCTTGGAATCTCTCATCACTTTTCCGGTTCTCACATCGAAGATATTTAAAACCACCTTCTAGAATATGCTAACTGGATACTATTTACTCTACTGCCAAGTATTTACTAATTGATCACAAACTCAACTTCATGCAAGTAGCTACAAACAACGACTTCACCTTCCGATTTATAGTTCAAGAGGAAATTAATAGTTGTAACTCAAAGTTTCATTTCATCAATATAATCAATCATCGTCATTCAAATATTCCCGATCCAACTTTAATATACAATCAACCACTCAACCTCCTACTTTCTCTAGGTGTCGACAAACTTTTTCCCAAGTGTGCTAGCCTACTACCCTAAGGCTCGGTAGACCATTCAAATAGTTAAACGCACCTAGGAACATTCGTGTCTCACTCAAATGATTCTAAGGGCAAAGAATGCCCAATGCATATAACGTTTCTACCTCGAACACTTAGGAGTGTACCAAATCACCTGTAATATCCAAATACGACATAACCTCCAAAATCGGTATGGATTCTAACAACCAACCTACCGTACTTTAACTATAACTTCTTATAGGTTTAGAGTTTGATTATAAGACTACCACCATTAGAAAGTAGATTTTCCATACATCAACTTCAATATATAATATGCACCAAACAAATTCCGGATGATAAAGTTATGATCGTCCGAAGTTTTAAAATAAAGCAGATTATTCATTACCTACTAGTAGGACACAACCTCCTATCGGTAAAAGATCAGAATTTCACAAAAATAGACACTACTGGACATCATTTCTACCGGTAGGGCCAAAACTCCTACCGGTAGGACTTGTGTTTCAGCGTGCGATTTCTAGTTTCGACAGATTTCTCCCAACAGCAAATACGAACGTTTAAACATTCTTAAACACATCAAACCGACTCATAAACATACAAAGGAGGAGAGAAATCCCTACATGTCAAATTGGCAAAGTTAATCATCCACATTAGACTATATCCAATTAAACAACGTGAACTTAAGGATGGGAACGAGGAAATTTGATTGAAAAATCATAACTCTTTCATCTTAAACCCAAAAATATTGGAACGAATGCCAAAAGTTGCACGACTACAAGTCCTACGCTCAGTAAAAATTCCATGTTCAGAAACGAGAGGAGATTAACCCAACAATCAAAGGAAAAACAGATTCGCAACCATTTTCGCCCTAGTCGACCAACCCTGCTTTAGAAATTCACCAAAAATTGTATACTTAACCAAATCACTTGATTCCAACGCCAATCCCTTCTTAACTTAAATGTGCAGCTCCTGTAAAAGACCCAAAGCCACCCAAAATGTTCATCATGCCCAGAAAATTAAAAGAAGACGGCCACACACAGATTCGCGCATCCAGGAAACAGCCGGTATTCAAAAATTCATAACTAATTGTGTGATTATCGGTTTTTCATGATCTTGGTACCGAAATCTTCGTATTGAAACGTACTTTAACTGTTATGAAGACACCAAAAATTGATTCCTGGCAGAAGGGCTCCCAAAAGACAGATTTCCAGAACCCACGACATTTTCAGCATATACCAGATTCATTCAAGACTCAAAATAAATGATCAAACTTGATTCTTGTACATCAAACTAACACTTAAACATGTAAAGAAGTCAGGAGATCCCTACCTCGAAGGTTGAAATTAAAACCCCAAGAATCTCCAGGCAAAACCTCTCCCGAAAACACCTCCTCTGAGCTTTCCAACGCGATCAAAGGCTAGAGCTTGACTCTAGGAGAAGAATGTTCCAAGATCCCTTGGTTAATTTGAGATTTGGGGAAGAAATTTGGTGAGACACCGGACCAAATCGTATCTCAGGATAATAGCAAAGAGAAAAAATAGATAAAAGGAAAAAGGGGAAGATTGGGACGAAGGGTGTTGTTTTTATGAAAGGGTAATTTTGTCCAATGTCATCATGCCTCTTACCTCTTACCATGTATGGGTAATATTGTTTGCTGGTGCCATGTCTTGGTAATTTCGAAACTTCACACCATCAAACTGGTGATTATTCCCGGTCAACACCACCTGCCGGTAATTTTCCCATTAATCAAATGCGATCGCCATTTGATTTGATTTGATGTTAAAAAGCCTCTAGAGCATCCACACCTCTCTCTCTCTACTTCCCTCTTCAAACTAGATTAAAGAGCCAAAAGGAAAAAAAACACCAGAAAACCCTTGCATCAGTCTCTCTTCTTTCCTCTCTACTTTTAAAAAACTCTAGCATTGCTACAGTTGCTCGGTTGGACAGCCGAGCAACTGTTCATTGGCTTCCCACTTTTATATTGTTTCCCAATCCCCCTTTCTGTACTCCACCAGTCCACCTTTCTGACTTTTGCACATTTTCTTACTTTTGTTTCTCTCTCTGATGCAATGGAGAATATTTAATTGAGATGGGTTTGATTATTTATTGAGAGGAGAGTGAGAATAAAGAGTCTGATGCAGTAGTTATTTTAAAAATGGGTAGCTAAAGTAATAAAGTGACTTTTTAAGGTGTAAATTGGTCCAAAATATAAAGAGTCTGGTGCGGATGCCCTAAACCCCATCCCATTCCTAATAGAATTTAAGAGAGAGAGACGGGGAGACGTGGGGAGTGAAGAGAGAGAACGTGGAATGTATATGGGGAGAGTGATTTTTGATAATAAATTAAAGAATATTGATTTTCGCTCAACACTTATATTTTCATGTCTAGCAGATAGTCAAATAATGGGATACTGAGGTCTACAGCAAAACTAAATTAAGCATAATACATACCAATCCAAAAAATAACCCATATAGAAAGAAAAAAAAAACTAGCTATAAGCACTTCTTAATAGTAATTAGTTGACGCAAGACCGGTGAAACCACTTATTTGATCTAAATCAGTTTTTTGGTACTCTCGCATCCAAAACTCTAGCTTCATTTTCCTCTCCCCACAATCGTTACATCAGTATTTTTTTTTCCCGGCCCCGTATATCTAATAGACATAAAAAAATAATTTAGTAATTTTTTTCGGCTCCATGTTTGATACACGGTAACATTTTTTTCATTATATTCACAGGATAACATTTCTAATATTATGAAAATACTATAAGATAAAGAAAAACAAATATAAATCTCTCTCTGTATACATCTCCATGTTACCTCTCTCTCACACCAGGTCTCTCTCTCTCTCTCTTAATTTCTAGAATTTAGGATGGGATTTGGAGGGTTTTTTTTTTTAAAAAAAAAAGGGAAAAAAATTGAAATGGTCCTGGTAGTTTAATATTTGTGTCAACTTGGTCCCTGCAATTTGAATTGACTCAATTTACACTTTGTAGTTTCCATTTTGTTCCAACTTGGTCCAATTACTAATTGCCGTTAGCCTCCGTTAACTCTAGACACAAATGAGTCACTTTTCTAGTGAATTACCGAACTCATTCTTCTCTAACCTCGCAGACTTAAAGCCTTTTCATAAAAAGCAAAACGGAGTCACTTTTTTTCTAAAAATCGGGTTCTCTGGCCCGTGTTTTTTTTCCCCTAAAATATTTGAATTATTCTTCTGATATTCAAGAGGTGACCAGGCACTCCTAAACCCTATGTTCGGTGGAGACTCTAAGTTTTTTTCTAAACCCCTTTTGTGGCTAGAATTATGGCCGGACTTGATTCTCCTTTATCCGGAGATATGTAGGCAACTTGATGAAAACTCGGTGCCTTTTTAAAATAAAACCCACTTCATTTTCTAAAATTCCATCATTTTTCAAAAATATCTAAACCCCTTTTATAGAACACAAAACTCTTCATTTTCCTTTCTTTTTAAGAACCACGTCGCAATCCATAGGAATCGGATTACTTATCCAAGTCTTAATCCCTCTCACTCCTTCCCCTCGAAGGCAAACGAGATACATTTCGATCGAAGGAAAAATCCCGGGCGTGACAAATGGAGAATGAAAGTCGTGAAAACAAATGGAGAAGGGAACAATGAGTCTCTGTGTTTTGGTTCAGAAGTATATTAGGATAAAAGGAGAATGACAAATTACGATTTTAACCCTAGAAAAGGGACCTATTCGTGTCTAGGGTTAACGGAGTCTAATGACAGTTAGTAATTGGACCAAGTTGGAACAAAATGAAAACTACAGAGTATAAATTGAGCCAATTTAAACTGTAGGGACCAAATTAACACAAACACTAAAATACAAGGACCATTTCGGTTTTTTTTCCAGAAAAAAAATACATTTTGCTCATAGGATGTACCGATGTACTGATTGATTGATTGATTCCTTACATTTTCGAGTTTCTGTGAAGTTCTCAGCGGTGAGTTCGCACCATCAAATCAAAATGGTGATCGAAACCCTATCTGAAGATTTGCTCATGGAGATTCTCTGGAGACTTCCCGTGAAATCCCTGCTTCATTCCAAATCGGTCTGCAAAAACTGGTACGCTCTCATCCAAAACCCTAGCTTCATTTCCCTCCACCACCATCGCGCCGCCCAAAACACCGACTGCCTCCTTGTTAAGCGAGCCCTCCGCGGCGGCAACGGCAAGATTATCTTGTCCTTTATCCCAAACGAACTCCTAACCGAAGATATAGACATATCTTTCACTCGTTTGGATATTGAAAAGCTCCGACTATTGGGTCCTTGCAACGGCGTCGTTTGTCTCACCGAAGGCGGGTATCACTCCACCATTGTCATATGCAACCCTTCAATGCGAGAATTCAGGGTACTTCCTCAACCCTCTCATAAAAAAGGCTATATGGCTAATTTGGGATTTGGGTTTGATCACTATACGAATGATTATAAAGTGGTTAAGTTCGGGTATCTGGATCCTGAGTTTAAAACTTGGTTGATTGATGAAACAATTGAAATTTATGAGCTGAGTACAGATTCTTGGAGGGAAGTTTATGCAGAGTCCCCTGTTAAGTATGGTTTCCATTGCACTTATTCTTGTTGCGCATCGTGGAATGGGGATTTTTATTGGTACGCGTCCTGCCCCGGTGGTGGTGCGTCAATTATGATGTTTAGTATGACTGACGAGGGGTTCAATGAATTGCCCGTGCCAGAAGTTTGCTTGTTAGACGATTACAACGAAAGGAAACTTTTCATTCTGAATGATTCCCTTGCGCTGGTTCTTTATCCTAGGGGGTGGGTACCTTCATTGATTCCACCGGTGGATTTTTCATTCGAAAAGTGCTTTGACATATGGGTTATGGATGAACATGGTGTTGAGGTGTCTTGGACTAAAAAAATTTCTATTGGTCCCCTCCATAAGCCAAACTTTGCATTGGGATTTCGGAAAAATGGTGAGGTACTTCTCGAGTGCGGTGGTGGACAGATGATGTCGTACAACCTTGATACCCGGCAGATAAAGGAATATCAAGTGTATGGTCGTTCACCTCCTCATTGTTTACAAGTTCTTCTATACACAGAGAGCTTGGTTTCAGTAAAAAGACACACCGAGCATGATGAAATTGATGATTTACATGTTTATTTACATGTTTAACTGGTTGTGGGCTTCCTATCCACGTGATGCACATCGGGCAACTAAAGTCTTCAAGGTGGTCGTTGCGTTTACCTTACTCCAAACGAAGAAGAATTTAAATGAGCGGGTGCATTCATCTGTTGAGAGGTCTCCTTGAAAGTCTTCTCCCCAAAGGCGTTGTAAATGAAAGCTACTTTTTTCAAGCTTGCAAGTCCAGGGCTACGACACAGATAGCCATTTCTCTTTATGGTACCTTTACTTGGGTTTTCTTCAATATGTTACATATCAAGTTTGTTTGTCTCCAAATTGGGTCTTTATCTTATTTCTAGTTTTGTTACCTTTACTTGGGTTTTCTTCAATATGTTTCATAATCAAGTTTGTTTGTCTCCAAATTGGTTCTTTATCTTATTTCTAGTTTTGTTACATGTGTGTTGAGAAAATCATTGAAGTGGTTGCTCATTCAGAACTCACAATCCAATTTTCTATGAGCATGTAACAATATTTCAACTTAAGAAACCAGTATTCTAATGTCCCTCTTTTGCAAAAGGTAGACATCCAAGAGGAGATCATCTTTTGCATTTTTTACTGGGATGGGGTTAAGATTCAATATATGAATTGATGAGTTGTTTGGTTGTATGTTTTTCATGAAGGTGTTCTTTTTAGTTGGATGGGGTAAATGTTTTCATGAAGGTGTTTGTTTCAGTGGTTAGTAATGTTATTGCTGGGAAGTATAACCTCTAATGAGATTGCTTGAGTTTACGCACAAAGTGGAAAACCAGTCTATGGATTTTTTCATGTAGCCGTCCCCAATTGATTGGGACACAAGGCTCGGTTTGGTTTGGTTTGTGAATTTGCTGCCTTTGCATAAGGCAGACACCCAAGAGGATCTTTGGATTGTATACCGAGGTGGGTTTAGGAATCTAATGCAAGATATGGGCTGAAGAGTGGTTAGTTGTGTAGTTTTCATGACGGTGTCTGTTGCATGTGGTTACTTACAGCAGCTAAAAATGACCTCTAATTAGTTTGCTCATGATTAGGAGCAAATTGGAAAGAAGTCACGATGTCAATCTTGAGAAAACCAGCGCTCATACTTCCACCATCTGTTGTACAGATTAAACTATCCACTGCTAGGGTCATGGTGTTGCTAGCTTTTGTTTTATGAATTATGAGTAAATAACATTGTGTTTGTTCCTCCTCTTTCAATCTATTAGACCAGAATTCGATTTTGGAATTGGAAAATAGTTGTATGGTCCAACAATTATATTTAGTTTAATTTCTGCCAAGCTAATTTTCTTCATCGGTATCATGTAACACGAAATTTATTGTTGCAGTGTTTGATGGTACTAGTAGGTGTTATTTTTCAACTTCACACAATCATGGGAGGATGCCAAAAGCTATTTCTTTTTTCGTTATTTCTTTTTTCGTTATTGTCGTCAATTACCTTAGCATGTTGTTTGGGAAGTTGTTTGAATTGGAGAGAATGCTGATTCTGTCACCAAACTTGAGACCTTGGGGAAGATCGCTGTGCACTCTTTCAGGTTGAGAAGTGAGCTTGTTGTTTCCTGCCTTCTCCAGGAGTTCTGCTTACTCTGACTTGTTTGCTAATATCTTTTTTTTGAGAATACTAAGAGGGCTGGAGAGTTGATTTGTAACTTGATGGAAAATGGGACGGCAATCTCGTCCAAAACGTATGGATTTCCGAACCGATCATAATTGATCCCGTTAAGCCTCTTATGTCTTAGGGCTCGTTTGGTTCATCATTTTATTTGCTCATTTATTTCATTTACTTGTTTTAAGTAAATAAGTAACTAGAATAATTCGACAAGTTGTTCATGTTATTTGCTTTTTCAAGACCACAAACTACCAAAACAAATGTGAATACACAGATAAGGTAATGTAATTAAACAAAGGTAACTCTATTTTCAGTTTTGGGCTTCATTTCTTTGACAGGACTAATAGCGAAGACACATAATTGTGCTGGATTTTTAATGATCATATTAATTACATTAAAACCCCCAGTGGTATTGTGTATCCCATACTCGTGAGATTATAAGTGTTTAGGAGACAATTATCTTTTCAATTATGAACTTCGAGTTGTAAATTATAAATTTTTGAAAAAGACTGAAACTCTCCCTGTGAAGTGTTGATGGAGGAATGCAAATAGATGATGGCCAAGACTGAAACTTCAGCTGGACACACTTTTCGTGAAGCGAATCAAGTGCTAGACAGATTAGCTAAAACGGGGATTGAACAAGATGTTCTGATGTTCGAGTTATCTTCTTCAGATGCGCGGCTTGAGAGTTTTCCCTGAAAAGATGCCCGGCTTAAGAGTTTTCCCTGAAAAACTTAGTGAAATGCTGGACTTGGTTGCCGAGTGGCGAAGAGGCATGTCTGATAAAAGCACAGTGCTTTAAGGCCACTGTGTACCACATATGGAGTGAGAGGAAGTGCAAGATTTTCCAACGCAAAAAGTGTGGATGAAAGTTGTGTCAATCAGAGCATAGTGTGAGAGGTGAGATCCTGGCTTACTGTATAGAAAGAGGCTGTGTGAAAGTCTGGGGCATATACACAAAAGGATTCTTATTAGATGGTTTTGATTTGTGGGAATTTTTTGTTGCCGGGAATTAGTCAAGATGCACGTTAACTCATCCAGATGCCTTGATTTTTGGTCTTTGGCTTTTCTCCCACATCAATATGCGATGAATAGGAATCTTTCAACAGTACATGACGGTGCTCAGGAGAATTTGATCTTTTTCGCTCAACACTTGCTGTATTTTTTCATGTCTAGCAGCAGTCATATTATATTAAAAAATATACAATAACAAGACACTGTGGTCCACAACAATTAAATCAAGCACAATACATAACGATCCAAAACATAACCTATAGGAAAAAAGAAAAAAGAAACTAGCAACAAGCATTTCTTAGTAGTAATTAGTTGATGCAAGCCGGTGAAACCACTTATTTGATCCAAATCAGTTTGTAAAACGTGGTACTCTCTCATCCAAAACCCTAGCTTCATTTCCCTCTGCCACAATCACACCACCTCCATCGTCATCGCTGAAAACACCAACTGCTTCCTCATTAAACGATCCCTCAATAACGGCTGCACATTATCTTGTCCTTCATCCCCAACAAAACCCGAACCGAAGATAAAGAAATTGATCTAGATATTGAAAAACTCCAACACTTGGGGTCCTTGAAACGGCATAGAATATCCACCAGACTTGGGTTTAATTCCACCATTGTCATATACTACAACCCTTCAATTAGAGAATTCAAGGTACTTCTTCAATCTTCTTATTAAAAAAAAGACCATTTAGGTGATTTGGGTTTTATGTTTGATCCTTATACCGTCGATTATAAAGTGTTTAAGTTCGCGTATCTAGGATCAGATTTTAGCACTTGGTTTATTGATGAAAGAATTGAGTTGAGTACAAATTCTTGGAGGGAATTTTAGGTGGTGCCCCCTATTTAAGTTCGGCTTGCATTGTTGTTATTCTACTTGTACATCGTGGAATAGGGATTTTTATTGATACGCGTTCTATCCCGGTGGTGATGGGCGGCTCTGTTCCGATAAGTTTCTTATTTTTTACAATAAATACTTATTTTTCGTTTTTCGAGACATGTAATTCTCCTATAACACATTAACACATAACATTTTATTCAAACGGTCCCGCTAATAGGTGCCCCTAGGGCAATACTTTAGGTGCAATAAATATACCTAAAACTATGGGTTGTGTTTATGGGTATTCACAAAACATTACGTTTCACCACTATTTTCTAAACTACCCATAAATGTTTGTAATGCTTTTTTTAATGACAACACTACTGTCATTTCCTTTTAAAAATTAGGTAGGTGAAAGGTTTTCATTGAAAAAAAAAAGATTACGTACAAGGAAGAGGGATTTTATTTTTTTGGTTGGGGGGGGGGGGGGGGGGTTGTGGTGTTGGGGGTGGTGGCTGGCTATGAGGAGATGGTTTTTTTTTTTTTTTTTTCCAGTTGGCTACAAAAAGATTACGTGCAAATAAAAAAATTAGATAGGTCATGGGTGCATGTGTTCTACTGTTGTTCCCGTAAGTAATTAATTTATTCCTTAATATTATTTAGACAATATAAATTTTAAAAAATATATAAAAATAAAAACAAGCTAGATTTAATTAGAGAGTGGGATGGGTGCTACTCATTATATTGTTTTTTTGAAACCAGATGCTTGCGTAACTCATCTAATTCCGAAGTCCTGAAGTTAATGACTAGACAAACTACTCTCCAGTGGCATCGAGGTTTAAAGATTTTGGCCTCTGACCAAATCACTTATTTGTTTTCTTATACCCACTTGGCCAAATCACTTGGGGTTGGTTCTACCCATTGTTCTCCTCCTCAACCTTACTAACAATCAGTTCATTACAAATAATTGCCACCAATACATTCAATTGTAATTTACGTATACACAAAAATTTCAGTCAGAAATTATTTTAACATAACCGTATAAAGCAAACATAAAACATGGAGTGGTTAATAGTTATGAATTTTTTTTATAACCAAACTACATAAGTAATACAGAGAGTAAAATTTGATACAGGGGTAGATTTGACCCTATTTGATGCTACTAAGATCATTAATGACAGTAATTGGAGAACTCTTAATTTATCAATGTACATCATTAATTATTCTTTCAAGTTAGAATGGTGCATACTGCATACCAACTTTTACCTCATTTAATATGCTTAAAGTTGTGCCCCAAGAACACCGATTAGAATTGGCCTTTAATTAAAAAAAGAAAGAAAGAAGTACTCCACTTATTTCCTTTAATGAAACGGGTCGCGTTTAGTATATGACCTACGATTCTACGAAGTGTTCAATGAAATACCCATTCGAGAAGTTTTTACACTCATCTAAGGGGAAAACGAATTTAATTCTGTTCACCCTCCAAAAACCCAACTTTACGTTATGGATTTCGGCAAAATGGCGAGTTACTCTTGGAGGGAGCAGCGCTAAACAGATGATGCCGTACAACCTTCATACCCAACAGTTTGGAGGAGTATCAAGTGTCCGTTCATTCTCCTCCTCGATGTTTACAGCCATTCTCTTGTACACAAAAGAACTTGGATTTAGTCGAGAGACATAATGCGTGTGATTTTTTTTTTTATTTTTTGATCCGGCGTGATGATTTACACATTTGAGAAAATCTTGTTCATGGAGATGCAACACTCAATCGTGACCGTCTAAAAGTGTTCTGAACGGTCGGGACCTGGAAAAATTTCATTAAAATTCGAATACTTTGGGACGACTGTGATTATTTACGGAAGTACCGTAAAGATGTGTATCTCTACGCAGTTAAACTTGCTTTGATGCTTCCCATCCTCGTGACTAGCATACATTGGTGCTGTTTTGCACGCACAATTAAAGTCTTGTAGGCGAAAAGAAGTAATAAGTCCTTTGATTTGATGTAAAAAAACTGAATAGTAAAATAGGAAATTAATATTCGCGCTTCATTTTTTTAATTGTTGGAGCTCCACTTTGGTCATGAAGTTACTAATAATTTCGCGTTAAAATTAAAGCGCAATCAGTAAAAAATGGAGGGCGAAAATCAATTTCTGTAAAATATACATGAAAAATAATGTATATTTTATCCAAAAATTCCAATTTGTACGTAGTTTTACAAAAAAATACTCTATATATAAGTCAAATTATTAAAATACTAAATTTTACAGGGTAAAAAGTACAGTAATTAATCTCAGAAATTACATAGGCTCCTCCACGGGGAATTTTTTATTTTTTATTTATACTCCATAAACGACAAATACTCTTCATCACTGGTAGCAAATGCAAAATGGCGATGGAAATCCTATCTGAAGATCTGCTCATGGAGATTCTGTGGTGGCTTCCGGTGAACCCCCTCCTTCGATCCAAATAAGCCTGAAAATTCAGTAACAGCCAAAGGGTGAGATAGTGTTTTGCCGAGAGAGAGAGAGAGAGAGAGAGGAGAGAGAGAGAGCGCTGTAAAGCAACCATATATATCTTGGATCCCTCGCACCATCAAATCAAAATGGCGATCGAAAACCTATCTGAAGATCTGCTCATGGAGATTCTGTGGAGGCTTCCAGTGAAAACCCTTCTTCAATTGAAGTCAGTCTGCAAAAACTGGTATGCTTTCATCCAAAGCCCTGACTTTATTTACCTCCACCACTGTCGCACCGCCTCAATCGCCGCCGCCGAAAACACCGATTGCCTCCTCGTTAAGCGATTCCTCAACGACGGCAGCGGCGGCGTCGTATTATCCTTCGTCACAAACGAAACCCCAGTTGAGGATATAGACATATCTTCCACTGGTCTAGATATCAAACACCTGCAGATCTTGGGTCCTTGTTATGGCGTCGTTTGTCTCTCCCGATTCGGTTTGAACTCCCCCCTTGTGTTATGCAACCCTTCAATGAAAGAATTCAGGGTACTTCCTCCTCCTGCTTACAAAAATGATCATATTACCAATTTGGGATTTGGGTACGATCACTTTACAGGTGGTTATAAAGTGGTTAGATTTGCCATGATGAGTACGGATATACCCACTAGGGGCATTGATGAAATGATTGAAATATATGACTCGAGTACAGATTCTTGGAGGGAAGTTCACACTCAGTCCCCTATCCAGTCCGGTTTCCACTGTTGTCATGATTCGTACGCATCGTGGAATGGGGATTGTTTCTGGTATGCCTACCGTCACCATAATGGTGGTGCAGTGATTATGGCGTTTAGCATGACCTACGAGGTATTTGAACAAATGCCTGTGCCAGAAGTTTGCCTGTCAGACCAGTACAGTGAAATGAAACTTTTCGTCTTGAATGATTCCCTTGCCATGGTTATTTATCCAAACTGGTGGTCAAATCCATTTTTCTTTGAACCTGGGGAGTTTTTGATGGAGAAGTCCTTTGACATATGGGTCATGAATGAAGAGGATGTTGAGGTGTCGTGGACTAAAAAGTTCACCATCGGACCTTTCCAGGGAGTCGACTGGGCATTGGGGTTTCGACAAAATGGTGAGTTCCTTGTGGAGAGCGGCTATGGACAAATGATGTCGTACAACCTTAATACCCAAGAAAGAAAGGAGTATCAAGTCCATGATCAAGTACGAGGTTGGCCTCCACCCCCAAATATGCAAGTTCTTCTATATACAGAGAGCTTGGTTTCGGTCAAGAGACACAATTAGCATGATGGACACGTTGAGTCATAGCAATAACTCCCCTATGGGCTTTTGTAAATTTTGAGCAGTTGGAAAACAAGTTTTGTGCCGCGCAATGGGCTTGCGAGTCCTTTAGGTGGTTGTTGTCATTTGCAGTACTGCCAAAGGAAAAAGAAGGTAAATGAATGGTTCACATCAGCTTCTGAGAGGTCTCCTCTAAGGCGGTTTCTTCCGGTTTGCAAAGGATGGAAAGGTTTGAGTTTCATGGCTTGGACGATTGATAGCCATGTTCAGTATCTTGTGTCTTGATTTTACTTGTCTTTTCTGTACTATATTTTGCATGTATATATATTTTTTGATAAGTTGTACTATATTTTGCATAACGGGATTCGGTTGCCTCCAAATAAGGTCTTAATCATACTATTTCGATATTTCTGACTTTGTCAATCTCATCTGAAGACACGACAAGTTAAATTAGCTTGGGTTTTTTTGAATGTGTTTTGAAATTGAATTTCCTTGATTACAAATTTCGTCTTAATCATTCATCTGACTTTGTCACACTCATGTTAAGAAACACATTATACTGCTTTCTGAACCACGAGAAACAATTGACCACTTGATGAAATTGGATTTGCTTGTCAAAACCCAGTCCTTGAATTACCTGCATTTGCACAAGGAAGACACCTAAGTGTAGCTCATTAGTGGATCAAGGAGAGTATTTGTAATCTTTGGCTGGTATGGGGTTATGATGCAAGTTATTAATTGCGGAATTTGTCACCAATTTTAGTCTCTTTCTGTAGATGTGTATAACATATGTTCTATGGTTTCTCAAACAGTAGTAGCTGCTAGGGTATAATGGTTAATGATGTTGCGCAAAATTAGAAGCAAATTGGGAAGAAACAAGGTTAATCTTTAGAAGCCGTAGCTCATATCCTCTAATGTGTCACACCACCCATGAAAACATCCAGCGCTATGGCCATGATGAAAATCTGCATGTTCAGTGGTATTATTTCATTTTTACATAATAGCTGTTCCTTTGAAATTAGCCAAGTGTTTTTCCGTTTTTTCACTTTACAAAACTAGTGTCGCATTTGTTTCTAGCCATTGACAAGAGAGTTTTTTCTGGTCTACGTACCAGTACTGAGGTGTATTGGTTAACTTTATATTTGTGCTTATTCTATGTTTGTAGTTTTTTGTGTGGGGATTTATGGAATCTCTGGTTGTTGCACTGCTAGCCATTGTGCTATATGATACCTGTCCTTTTGTTGTCGGATGCATATATCTGATACTAAAATATGTACATTCATACCGGAGGGAACCAGCCAAGGTTTCTTCTTAGCCATGTGGCGGTGTCACCACATCCTTTTCACTATATGTTTCCTTTTCACTATATGTTTTCGTGAGGCTTAGGAAAAAGTGTTATGTATATCACATGAGTGTGTGGTGAAAAGGGCATTGGGAAACCACGCGACGGTGCCTCAAGACCATCGAATAATTACTTGATAAGAGAGCATCTCCAATGCACTCCCTAAAAATGTGTTCTAAATTGAATCCTAAAGTGTACATGTGAACCTAGGAAGGATTCGGAAATGAAACTTATGAGCTCATGACCGAATTGGTCGGGAGGGGCATTGTGCATTCATGAAATGCTGAGCAAATAATTCCGCATTAAAAGAGTTGGAACCGCTGATTTGATTGATTGTGTAAATTTGAATGTATAGGTTTCATTTGCAAAGAAGGGATGAGGCACATTAGTGGATAAACTAATTTCCACGGTGTTTACCCTTGTGTTGTAAGTGTTGTTAGGCCTTTAAAATGATATGCGATGCTTGACTGTTAGATATAAAAAAAGAAGAGAGAAGACGACACCGTATTCCACGTTTGGATTGAAAAATGTTTTGTGAAAGGATATGTGTGGATAAACTTGTGTACACGGGGTACTTCAAATGTTTTGGGAGTAGACATTGTTTAGCTAGCGAAATAGGTAAAACCTTGCATGGTTAACATCTATGTCAAAGGACTTCATCTGGGTGCAATCAAAATGGAAAATTACAGTAAATGTGTTCTTGTTCGATGGAATTCCTCGATGAAAGTTAGGGTAATTCAATAGCTCAAGAAATCAGCTATTCAATTTACAACCAACTTCATGCATTTTCCTGCTTAAAACATCCACTGTCTCCTAAATTTCGACAATTTGTGGGTGTAACCGATCACAAGACACAAAACCATGGATCAATCCATTGGCTTCGACGCAGCTTGTAACGACTCTAATTTTTATTAAATAAAAATTTCATTTAAATATTGTTATTTCTTTTAATTACTTGATATTACTTTAAATATTTCTTTTAATTCCGTTAATTCGTTATAATTAAGTTTTAGCCCTTTTAAAATTCTTTTTATGATTAAAAAACCCTACTTGGCTAGTAGAGTTAATTTCCAACCGACTAGTTGGACAAACCAAACTATCATTTCTCCTAGTTACACTCTCCGAATCCTAATTGGACCTTTTTGACCATCTTGGAGCCCTTTGAATCCCCCGAACCCTAATTGAACCCTTAGACTTTTAGGGGTAATCATTATACCCCATGACAAGTCATTTCAAACCCTAATATTTATTTACCCTTTGGTCCATAAATGCAAGGGAAATTTTTGACCATTGGTCATTGATTATCAAGTTGCCAATAAGGCTTTGATTTGACCATACAAAATCATGGGCCAAGGAATCTCATCATTTTGCTTCCAAAACTAAGTTAACCTAGCCATGCATGCATGCAACCCTAGGATAACCCTAGACTTGCTTTCCTAGACACACACATATATACTCTTATATATATACACACACACACACACACACATATATATATATATATATATATATATATATATATGTACCAGAGAGAGAGAGAGAGAGAGAGAGAGAGAGAGAGAGAATCCGAAAGGGAGAGAGAGGGGGAGTGTGTGTGTGTGCAAATTTTAGACACTTACACAAGCTACTACTTGACAACCCATGACTAGACCACTTTAAGTATGATCCTAGCCAATGATGTTATTCTTCTTACAAGCCAACCCATTCTAGGATTTGACAAGCCATAGAACCTTCATTATAACCTAGGATTTGGCCTATTATTGGATTGACAAGTGAGGAAAGGCTAGGACTTTGACTAAGGTCTTGGAATGACAAGACTATGGAGCAAATCCATGGGGAAAAAAGAGGAGAGGGGGGCCGGCCATATGGAGGAGAAGGGAGCCAAGACTTGTGCCTATAAATAGCAAGCTCACTTCATGTTCAACTCACACCTTCACTCCCTTGCTCTCATTCCTCTCCAAAAACCATTTCCATTTCCAGACAGCTTACTGCCCTCCACAAATCTTCATTTTTCTCCGGCTTAAAGTAGTTTTTGGAGCCAACTCCCTTCGGAAAAGTTGAAGAGCACTTCGAAACCTTTAAGTTAGACCCAAGAACCATCCCAATCGGTGAAGAAATGACGAAGATATTGGCATCCGAAGTTCAGTAAAAATCTCGGATTTCCATTTCCAGACAGCATACTGTCTTCTCCTTTATCACCATTTTTCTCCTACCTAAAGTAGTTTCTAGGATCAACTCCCTTCACGAAAGTTGTAGAGCATTTCGAGAGCTTCCATTTCGACCCAAGAACGATCATATTCGGCCAAATATTGACCAAGTTACTGCCATTCAAAGTTTGGTCCAGATTTGCAAGTTTCACCGCCCGTAGAAATCTTCCAACTAGCTCATTCAGCCCTAACTAAGTTTCGGATTGAGGTAGATTTTCTCCACTCACTTTCCTAAGTATAAGTAGAATCCCTAGTCCAATAACTCTACATATAGTATAGCATCAGTATAGCATCGTACGTTTGAAAGTAGAATGTCCTTAATTCAAAGTACCAATATCGTAGATAAGGTTATCTATTGTTTGGTTTCAAGTAGATAAGGTTATCGTTTAAAATGCATGATTGTCAATAAGTTTATCTCGCTAATGGAAATATGAGCATGTTAGATAAATGACTTTGTCTTAAATAAACATATGTTGTATTGAACTTCCCACAAAAGAAAGAAAGAACGGTTTTCGAAAGATGGAATTTGACACTTGAATAAAAGTATTCGTATTTTGATCTGTAGGATGGTTGTGAGCATGATTATTAATATAGAATTGGATGATCTTGTTAGTTAGTTTCAAGATTACAATGAATGATTTATGTTTACTTTTATGAATGTTTACTTTTGTGATAAGTCCTACCGCTGAATCTATGTATGAAAACGAGACACAAAAATCGAGAAAGTTAGAAACATGACACCTAGGGTGTGGTTAACAAGAAAAATGTGTTTCGAATGAGGAAATATTTTTGAAACTACATAATGACCAATTTTAATGGCATTATGGGAAATGTGTGTGTGAGTGTGTGCAAATGGAAACCCGGTGCGGCGGAACCATTGTGAGGATACTCGGGAGACCGGAACGGCGGAACCGAGGTTGGGTGTGTGGCTTGGTTATCTGCGGAGAGGAGCCAATGCTAAGTGTGCCAATGGGAACCCGGTGCGGCGGAACCATTGTGAGGATACTCGAGAGACCGGAACTGCGGAACCGAGGTTGGGTGTGTTAAAAACGTATTTTGAAAACGTTGATTTGGTTATGAAAAGTGAAAATGGAGACACGGTCTACGATGAGTCGCGTAGGAGAAACACAGAAAAGTACGGACACCAACGATACTTGAATTGTGAATATGGATGTGCTATCGTTAATCGTTTTTGTTAAACCTGCTTGTACTCTGTTAATTTTATGATATATTGTTGTAAGTTAAGGGTTAGTGGGTTTGGATACTCTATTGAGCTTTTGTAAGCTCACGGTGTTACCTTGGATGACCCTGACATATTATATTGGCGGCGACGCCGGTATAATGTGTCAGACCTCATAGATGAACAGGGTGAGCATTACGCCTTGGAAGCTTTCGGAGCCGAGGAGCTGGCCAGAATGGAAGAAGAGGCGGAGCAGTAGATAGGAACCCTAGTCTACCCTCCTTTTGTTAAATAAAGTACTCTTGGGAGAATTATGTTGTAATATTGAGCTAGACTCTATTTAGATTTTCAATGAAATTGCCTTCTTTAACGTACCCAAATTTCGGGGCGTTACACAACTCCACCCGGGCTCCTTCATCGAATCGTTGTCTTTCATACGTCTCCGCACTTCTTCAACTTCATCCCATCTTTCGTCAACAGCTTGAATGTTACTAAGTGTAATAGCCGGCATTACTGGGTTCCAAATCCAAGAGCCTTTTTGCTGCATATTCCCCTAGTGTTTGGTTCCCATGAACTCTACAGGCTGCAAATAGCGCGCCCCAAATCCTACCATCCGAAAAAGCCACTAGTTTCAGAATTATAGCTAATGCCTCTTTGAGCTTCACAGATCGACCCAACAAATCCACGACACAAGTGTAATGATTCAGATCGGGTTCCATTCCAAATCTCCATTTCATGACATAAAAGACTCCACAACCTTCACTTAGAAGGCTAGAGTGGCTACAGGCAGATAATAAGCTCAAGAAGGTCACACTATTCGGCTCTATGCCTTCTTCCACCATGTGATGAAAAAGTTGCAGGGCCTCAAAACCTAGCCCATGGGCTCCACAGCCCTCAATCATCGACGTCCATGTCACAAGATCTCTATTGACCATCCTATCAAAGCATATTCTAGCATAAGAAAAGCTTCCACATCTTGCATACATGTTTAAGATAGAGGTTTCTAAGGGAGTATCTTCTTCAGGGGAATTAGAAAGTAAATTCATGATAAGGTAAGTGTGGATTCCTTTACCCAGTTTCAGCGCGCCCATATGGGTATACATAATGACAAGGCTTTTAAAGATTTCAGCCGTAGGTTCTGTACTTCCGTTGCGCATTTGCCGGAATAGTTCTATGGCATCCTCAAAATGCCCTCCATCAACGAGACCTGATATCATAGCACTCCAAGTAATGTTATTCTTAAAGGGAATTTCTCCAAAAATTTGAGCTGCTACCTCCATGTCCCCACACTTTGCATAAAAATCCAACAATGAAGTTTGAAGAACATTGTCATAAAGTCCACTTTTAATAGCAACACCATGCAATCTTTTGCCCTTGAAAAGATCACCATTTTTCCCAGAAGCTGAAATAATCAAGGTCAATGTCTCACTGCTAGGCCTTATTTCACCTTGCATTTTGTTAAGCACTTGTCAACTTCCATAATATCCTTTCTTGAGATGTACCAAGAAATCAAGATATTCCACGAAACAACATCCCTTCTCTCAATTTCACTGAAAAAGATTTCTACCTCATTGATACTACCCGCATTACTGTACATTTTCAAAATTGAATTCTGAAGAGAACCCGTAATCAGAAACCCTCTTTTCATCACATAAGAATGCAATTGCCTCCCTTCAACCAGTCTTCTATAAGAACAACACGCTTGCAACATGACCCCACCGTCACTGGACCGGGTTCCAACTTCAATTGCATTTCACGGAACAATTCAAAAGCATCAGTTACATTTCTTTCGTAAACATAACCCGAAATCACTGTAGTCCAGGACACCAAATCCCTTTCAGACATTTCATCAAACACCCGACAAGCATAACCAATGCACCCACATTTCCCATACACATCCATCATTGTATTGCAGAAATACACGTCTGATTGAAAACCCATTGTAGTTGCCAAACAATGAATCATTCTCCCAACCAAAACCCCATTCGGAAGCAACAATATCGCTTTTTTCAATATGGGGAACTTCCACTTGGCTGCCGAATGGGGAAGGTGAAACTGTCATGCTCAACACCCATTTTTCTCATTTGCCTATTTAGAAAAAAGCCCGAATCGCTGGAACCCGAATCAACATGGGCCTTGATTATTGAGTTCCATATAAGAGTATTACTGGGTTCTTGGACGGCTTCAAAAACTGAACTAGCACTGTTGAGGTCATCAAACTGGGCATAAAGGGGTATAAGTTTTGAAGCTATTGAAATGGGTTTGTAACAGTTCGAAATTATGAGAGAAGCGTGGAACTTTTTGAGGGTTTGAAGGTCTTGGCATAAGTGTAGAACTGAAGAAGGAGGGAATGGTGGAGTGAGGAGGTGGTGGGGGTGGTAGGATTTCAAGTGATGGGCGTGAAGTGCAAAAGGAGGTTTTCTGAGCGAGGAATGGAGGAATGAGGGATAGGAGGAGAGAGAAGAGAAGAGAGAACGCATGCGGCCATGAAGAGGCGAACAAATGTTGGGAACTAGACAGAGAGTGTTCTTGATAGTTCACGAAGCGGCGAACACGTTATAGCTGCAGATCGAGTAAACTCTGTTTGGAACTTACTACTAACAGAGAGGAGAAAAGTTTTCAGAAGAAATTACCAGAGAAAATTGAACTTGTTTTTTTATTATAAATTTCGTACTCTTTATCTAAATTTTTTTGTTTATACTCTTTTTTTTAAAAAATTTGCTACATAATTTATAAAAAGGAGAATTTTTGATAGGTCCACTATAGCATGTTTCTAACCCACTAAGTCCACTTCTAAAGTTCTCAACACCTCTAGTCCTCTAATAATTCCAATGACACAAATACCCTATATAAAAGAAACAAGAACCTTGTTTGATTAATACAAAAAATGTATTTTTTCATTTTTTTCAATCTTGTTGCAACCACACCGTCAATACCAACACCACGCCGCCGCCGCCGCCACCACCACTACCACCACACCCCACAACCACCACCACCACGTCGCCGCTGCCATCGCCACCACCACAACGCCACCACCTTTTCCCACCACCACCTCCACCACCACGCCGCTGCCGCCGCTGCCGCTACCATCGCGACCACAACGCCGCCACCACAACCACCACCACCACCACCACCACGCCGCCATAACCACCACCACAACGCCGCCACCACAACCACCACCATTGTCACCACCACGCCACCACCATCACCGCTACCACAATGACCACCACCACCACTACCGCCACCACAACCACCACCATCACCAACACCACCACTCCACCACCACTACACCGTCGTCGCCACCACCACTCCACCACCGCCATCACAACGCCACCACCACAACCACCACCACCACCACGATGCCGCCACAACCACCACCACAACTACAACGCTGCCACCACCACCACGCCGCCACCACAACCGCCGCCACCATCACCATCACCAACACCATCACCATAATGACCACCACCATGCCATTGCCACTGCCACTACCGTCACCACAACGACCACCACCACCACCACCACTCCACCATCACCAACACCGCCACTCTACCATCACCAACACCGCCACCACCACGTCGCCGCCACCACCACAACCATTTTTAGACTGCAAATTTACATTTTTAGACTGCAAAGTTTACAAAAGTGCCTTTATTTGCAGTCTAAAAGTGCAAATTTGCATTCTAAAACTATTCATATAATAATTCACAGTCTAAATTTACAAAAGTGCCTAAATTTATAGTCTAAATTAAAGTCTGCTTGGCGATGGTGTTCATTTACAAAAGTGCCTTTATTTGTAGTCTAAAAGTGTACATTTGCAGTCAAAAATTTTCTTTGGAGTTGGTGATCATTTAACAAATTTGCAGTCTAAATTCTCATTGGCATTAGTGTTCATTTGATAATTTGTAGTCTAAATTTCTGTGTAGATTGCAAATTTACACTTTTAGACTACAAAGTTTACAGGAGTGCCTTTATTTGTAGATTAAAAATGCAAATTTACAGTCTAAATATTCTCTAGCATTGGTGTTCAATTAACAAATTTGCAGTCTAAATTCTCATTAGCGTTATTGTTCATTTAATAATTTGCAATCTAAATTTGTGTGTAGACTGTAAATTTATGCTTTTAGACTGCAAAGTTTACAAAAGTGTCTTTATTTACAGTCTAAAAGTGTTTACAGTCTAAAAGTGTAAATTTGCAGTTTAAATTTTATCCGGCTTTGGTGTTCATTTAACAAATTTGCAGTCTAAAAATACAAATTTCAGTCTAAATTATAATTGGTATTAGTGTTCATTTAATAATTTGAGGTCTAAATTTGTATGTAGACCACAAATTTATATTTTTAGACTGCAAAATTCACAAAAGTGCCTTTATTTGCAGTCTAAAAGTGTAAATTTACAGTCTAAATTTTCTCTGGCGTTGATGTTCATTTAACAAATTTGCAGTCTAAAAATACGAATTACAATCTAAAAGTACAAATTTGCAGTCTAAATTCTCATTGGCGTTAATGTTCATTTAATAATTTACAGTTTAAATTTGTGTGTAGACTGCAAATTTACACTTTTAAACTGCAAAATTTACAAAAGTACCTTTATTTGGTCTAAAAATACCAATTTGTAGTTTAAATTTTCTTTGGTATTGGTGTTTATTTAACAAATTTGCAGTCTAAAAATACAAATTTGTAGTCTAAATTCTCATTGGCATTAGTGTTCATTTAATAATTTGCTGTGTAAATTTGTGTGTAGACTGCAAATTTGCACTTTTAGACTGCAAAATTTACAAAAGTGCCTTTATTTGGAGTCTAAAAGTGCATATTTGCATTCTAAATTTTCTCTGACCTTCATTTAACAAATTTGCAGTTTAAAAGTGTAAATTTGGAGTCTAAATTCTCATTGGCATTAGTATTCATTTAATATTTGCAGTATAAATTTGTGTGTAGACTGCAAATTTGCACTTTTAGACTATAAAGTTTACAAAAGTGCTTTTATTTGCAGTTTAAAAGTGCAAATTTGCAATCTAAATTTTCTCTGACATTGTTGTTCATTTAACAAATTTGCAGTCTAAAAGTGCAAATTTGAAATCCAAATTTTCTCTGGCATTGGTTGTCATTGTGGTGGTGGTGGCATTGTGGTGGTGGTGGTGGTGGTGGTGGTGGGGGCGTGGTGGTGGTGGTGGAGGTGGTATGGGTGGTGGAGCGTTGGTGGTGGTGGAGGTGGTGGTGGTGAGGGTGGTGGAGTGGTTGTGGTGGTGGCGTTGTTGTGGTGGTGGCAGCGGCGTGGTGGTGGTGGTGGTGGGCATGGGGAGGAGGTAATTGTGGTTGAGGTTGCGGCATTGTAGTGGAGGTAGTTGTGGCGGCGGCGTTGTGGTGGTGATGGTGGAGGTGGTTGTGGGGGCGTGGTGGTGGTGGGGGCAGGGTGGTGGTGATGGTGGAGTGGTTGTGGTGGCAGCATTGTGGTGGTGGTGGTGGTGGCGTAGTGGTGGTGGTGGTGTTGAGGGCGTGGTGGTGGAGGTGGTGAGGGTGGTGGAGCGTGGGGCTGGTGGTGGTGGGGGCGGGAAGGTTGTGGTGGTGGTTTTGTTGGTGGAGTGGTGGAGGCGGCGGCGGCGGTGGTAGTGTGGTGGTGGTAATTGTGGTGGAGGTTGTGGTGGAGGTGGTGGTGGGGGCGGGGAGGTGGTGTAGGTGGTGGTGGCGGTGGTGTTGGCGGCAACGTGGTGGTGGTAATTGTGGTGGAGGTTGCGGCGTGGTGGCGGCGTCGGTGTGGTGGTTATGGTGGAGGTGGTGGTGGGGGCGTGGTGGTGGAGTGGTGGTGGTCGTGTACAGTTTGAAGAAGAGGCAATTTTGTCCTGTCAAAAAATGAAGTGGACCAAAGGCTTTAAAAAAAGTAATGGACTGGATGTCACGTTCTCGATTTTCAACGTAAATAAATAATACATTTTAATGCAAGAACCTCGTGTATCATACATATTACCCAAAAGATTTTCCCACCTGTTTAATTTACAAATAAGTCCCCATGATTAAAGAAATACAACATTGGCACTACGGCCCAAATTAACGTAGGTACAATACGACATGTTCAGAATGTTACAAACTTTAGTAAAAAAAATAATTCAAGAGCAAATTAGTTACAAAGCCATTTTTGACCAAAAGTGAGTCTATCACAAAGATGAATAAGTAACTAAATGAAATTAGCTTCCAAAAATCTTCATGTCCAAGCATACCATTGCATGTTGTCTATTGCCCGGCATTAGAACCTGAAAAAAATGATTTTGTTGAGCTACACTAGCCCAGTAGAAAAATCTTTACCAACTCTATATGCAAATATGTTGATAAGTGCAAACGAAAGAGGATAAGGAAATGCAGTTCGACGGATAGTAGTCAATCAATTCGTCAATGAACCTCTATCTAGATTAAGTGCGTAAGTTACATGACACAATGACTCTGACAATCCCAACTCAACTCGCTAACCCAACTTCCACCATCGGTATTTCCACCCCTTGCGTTACCGTATCACTCCACAAAGATTACCGTGTTACCACCCCTTGCGTCACAGTGATCCCTAGTGACTCAGGTTACCGTATTACTACCCCTCGCGTTACGAAACCCCTCTAAGTCTCCGTATTACCACCCCTTGAGTTACGAGACTTCCTAGTCCAACCCTCGACTCATTCGCCTACCCTCGCACTCTCCAAGCCAACTAAGACTTTACCTTAATCACACGTTCACATGAAACACCATATGGTATTCTAACAACGCTCTAAGTATGCCACCAATATAATTGAGAAATCAATTTATCATTAAGATGTATTTTAACAAATTACCTAATCAAGTAAAACCTTATTCGGTTCAAGCTAACGGAAAGCCAATGAGCCAAGGAATATGTCGAACCATCATAGGAAGTCACTTAGACATGCTTGAGATAGTTTAGGAGGTGTCCAAGAGGATTTAGAAGTGATTGGGGGTCAAAACAATCGACGGGAGAGTAGTAGGAGCAAAATTGGAGTTAAGCTCCTGGTATCGATACGCGCTAAATCCGTATCGATACAACATTCACTGTCCAAAAAGATAAGCTTACTGTATCGATACGCCACATAATCCGTATCGATACCACGGGGCTTCAGGTAGTGATTCCTGCAGATTTTCAAGGCATGAACAACAACCAAAATTCAACAATCCAAGGCACGATTCTACTCCAAATCAACCCATAAACACATAGGAAAGGTAAAGAAGTCCCTCCCTCGCAACAATGGCCGAGATTCAAGCGTTTTTTGAACGAGCCCTAACCTCTTGAACTTCGAAACTTCGATTCAAGCTCGATTCACGGATCTCCGAGCTCAAGAACGCGAATGGAAGGCTTGAGGGAGGTTGATTCTTGAAGATTTTGGGAGATGAGGTGGAGTTTTGAGTGAGAGGAGAGGAGAGAGAGAGATAGCCGGATGAGAGAGGGAGGGGGGGAACGGATGAGAGAGAGAAAAGGGGAGAAAATGATCTCCTACATGTTCACACCCCTATTTATACTTTATATCTTTAAATCGCACACTCACTCCCCCAATCTTTTATTCTATCACTTTAGTCCTCAATTCAATTAATCCCCAATTAACCACCTTTCTCATTTCGACATTAATTAATTATTTTCAATAATTGAAGAAATTACGGGTCTCTACACTGGACTAGAGATGTTTTAGAAGTATGAGGTGGACTGGACATGTTACAAAATCCTATAATGGACCTTACAACAATTCTTTATTTATTAAAGTGCTTGATAGAAATTTTACGTGATACTCCGGAGTGTTGAATAACTAAAGTGTGGCTCACCTATCTAATCAAAGTCCATGCTCGCTGCTCATCCCTGAAATAAATCAATTTACTGCATCACTAGATATATCTTCTCGCCCTTTTTCTCTACCCATTCATAAATCCCTCCACAAATATGTAGTCTAAATTCAAACTATGGCGCTCAATATCAACATATCTTGATCATCATGTTTTAGGGGAAAGAAGAAAAAAGAGAGTGGCAAGACGTTCAACCGGCCACGAGGTCTTTGGCAAAATGGCATCAACGGAATGTGCTTTAAGTGCTAGGACAAAAGGAAGTCGGGAGTTTTACTCCTCTCTAAGGTGTTAATCTAGCTATTTGACATTAATAACTTTCACTGAGATAAAAAAAAGACGTTCAACCTAGACCCCTAAAAGGATGGAAAACAATGTATCCACAGGCCTAATAAGAGTTTTTTTTCCCTGATCCTAAATAATCTGATGCTCACTAAATTCTGCAGTTACAATTGTAATTGGGGCACAAGGACTCACGAGGTGATCAAAGGTTTCAAACTGACGGCACAAACCAAGCAAACTGTGCAAAACCAAGTTTGCGGTCAGTTTCCCACATAGACTAAGCAGAAAAAAAAGGCGACAGAACGTGACTGTAAAACAAGCAGCCCAACACAAAAGAAAGTATACCTTTCTTGGCCTTCTGCTAAGATCAAGTGTAGTATTTGTTCTTATTAGTTTAGTATTTGATATGTGGGCCATTGACTCATGGCTCACTTTTTATTAAATTAAGTTTTTGAGGGGAGGGCCCATTATAGTAGCAAGCTACTGGGGTCTCTTATGCGTTGTCTTGGTGTTGCACTACTGCCTTGGCCTGGCGCACTCCACCCAAACCAAGTTCCAAGGTTTTTGCTACTTTGTGTCAAGAACCAAATTAGTTGACTAAGGTCTCTTTCCCTATTAGTTTGTAAGTGGATCATCAATCAGTTGACATAATACTTATATAATTTTTTGAGCGGGAAGGCCCACCATAGTAGCTAGGTTGCTATTGGGATCTCTTGAGTGTCGCCTTGGCCTGGTGCACCCCATCCAAACCAAGCAAACCAAGTTTAAATCACATCAAGGCTGTACGTGTTTGGGTCAAGAGATCTTGGATGGATTTAAGGAGGAACAGGCGAAGGGAAAAAATGAAGTGAAAAACCTGACGTTAAACTTTGGTTTCTCAATCATTCCATTCCCCTTGATATATCCCATCAAAGATCTTTGATCCAAACAAAGCCTAACAGAGTTCCACAAGTTGAGCATGAAAGGAGAAAAATTGTGCAGACCTTCCTTGTATACCTACTGCAGGCCACTCCACGGATTGAAGCATGCTGCGAACTAGCCGATTTCACGCGTATTGGTTCCTCCGCCGTGTTTGCTAGCAAAAAAGGAGAAGGTTAATTGATACATCAACAGGTACAACACACAAGTATGAGAATAGAAGTTGAAAGTTATACTAGATACGGTTGCGAGATGGAAGTGTCCCTCTCTTTTCAGCCCGTCAACCGTTCGACGGTGTGAGCATTAGTACCACAAGCCAATTGAAGAAAACCTACCAAGTGAAAAGAACGTTTGAGTTTGGAACAAAACCAAAAACTGACAACGATTTATTCAACGAATTATTCTTGAAAAGAATGCCGCCATTGATGAGAAATAACTTGATGATGAGTAATTTTACATTCTATATGAAATCCTCAGTGAAGTAATTTGATTGGAGATCGATCCAAGTTGTTCAATGAAATCTTCATGGATGGAACTCTTGGAAGCCCTTCGTACTGGCTTCTTGTGCGTCTCTTTTACTTGAAAAATCCTTATTAAAGGTTGGCCTTTTATAGTCTCCAGGCAACTAGTACTATAAAAAACCACTGCAAAAAGATGCATCACATGCGCCTCAGGCGCATTTGGATTGCCCCCCATGAGTGCATCTTGCTTTGCACTCTTTTCGTAAGGGGCATTTAAGTTCCGCCCCGGCCGGCCAGCCGCACCCAAAATTTCTTCTTTTTTGTAATGTGTCTCAAGCGCAATTGAATTGCTCCTTGGACACATCCTATTTTCCCTCTTTTTGTAATTCGCCTTGGGAGCATTCGGTTTTTCTTTTTTGATGTAATGAACTACTGAAATAGACATTCAGTTTTTCATAAAACAGCCAAGAGGCATAACCAATGCACCAACATTTCACATAGACATCAATCATTCTGATTCTAAACACAATTATAGTTGTTGCCAAACAATGTATCATTCAGATTCATTCTTCCAAGAAAAATACCAATCAGAAGCAAGAATATCGCTTGGTTCAATGTGGGGAAAGAGAAACTATATTTTCAACTCCCATTTATGGTTGGATTCTGCCATCTTTTAGTACTTTAAAAACACTATTTATTGATGTATAATGGGTCTTTATTCAATTTAAAATGAGAAACATACACGCGTTTTACAGGAACGAATCATATTTTTGACCCATTGAGAGAAAAATGGTCACTTCTTTAGATGTACAAACAATTTTTTGTCCAAACTACTTGGGCTAGAAAGTAATTGGACAAGTTTTCTAACGGCCCAAAGCACGAGAAAATTGGAGTTCGGGGGTGTCCGGGGCAAGTCCGCAAAGTTTGACTTGTTATGCAGCATTAATGCGCCTTTGGCGCATTCCTTTGCGCCCAGGAGCCTCAGGCACATTTGAATTGCTCCTCAGGAGCATTCACTTTTTCTCTTTCGATGTAATGAACCATTGAATTCCAAGCCAACATACTCGAAAGTGGCAAAATGTTTAACAGAGAACTCCATAATTCTGGTTCCAAATACAAATTCACTTTGTGTCACTGGGGAAAGTCGTAAGTGGATCATTAATCAGCAGATATTGTTGAAGGAAAAGATATGTGAAAGCATGACAATAAGTTGTAACACAGCGAAATTTGTAAACGAATCCTTCACATACAGTACCAAGTACCCTTCTTGCAATTTTTTGTTGTTGTTGCTTATCCACTTTTTCTTTCCCTCAATGTACCCTTATCGAGCTTTTATAAAATTATCTTTTGCCTAGCAAAAAAAAAAAACTATGCCAAACTGTCAAATAAATTAATGTGTTTGAAATCGGAGAGAGGTCGTGCATGCAATGGTTGTGGCAAAATAGTTGCAGAGTCAGACAATGGTTGATGCAATATTTTTATTGCTTTCATGGGAAATCAAAAATCACAATCCAACATGACAATTGGCAAACAATATCTTAAGTGTAGTTAACATGATCTTGAAAACTTTAAGGTCAGCAAAAACATGATCTTGAAAACTTCTATAGTTACCATACATGTAGGTATTACCAATTTTTAGATTTTCAGAGAAAAGAAACAAAAGGCTTAAAAAGCGTCAAATGCAACTAACTTCTTGAACATTACTAAGTGTAATAGCAAGCTTTATTGGGTTCCAAATCCAAGAGCCTTCAGCTGCATATTCCCCCTTTTTTTTTTTGTTCCTATTGAACTCTGCAGGCAGCTAATAGCGCTCCCCAAATACTACCTCATAGAAACGCCACTAGTTTCAAAACCATACCGAAAGCCTTGTTGAGCTTCATAGACAGACTCAACAAATCCACGATACAAGTGCAATGATTTAGATCGGGTTCCATTCCGAATCTCCATTTCATGGCATAAAAGACTCTACAGCCTTCACTTAGAAGGAAGGCCAAGAGTGGCTACAAGTAGATAATAAGCTCAAGAAGGTCAATACTATTCTGCTCCAGTCCTTTTTCCACCATTTGACGAACAATTTGCAGGGCTTTGAAACCTAGCCCACGGGCTCCACAGCCCTCAATAGCCGATGTCCATGTCACGAGTGCACTATTTATCATCCTATCAGCCAGAGTTTCAAGCCGCCAATATTAGTATACACAACGATGAGGCATTTAAAGATGAGATATCAGCCACAGAACTCATCAAAAGAAGGAAAAAAAAAAGGATATCAGCCATTGTTTCTAGACTTCCATTGCCCATTTGCCGGAACAGTTCTATGGCATTCTCAAAATGGAGGGCATTTTGAGTATGATTCTGAAACTAGTGGTGCTATTCTTAAAGAGAATTTGTCTAAACAATGTGAGTTGTTCTATCCATGTATCCGCACTTTGCATAAAAATCCTAGGAATGAAGTTTGGAGAACACAGTCATAAAGTCCATTTTCAATAGCAAAACCATGTAATTTTTGCCTTGAAAACGATAACCACTCTCCCCAGAAGCTGAAAATACTTCGTATGGGCTTCTTGTGTCTCTCTTATGCTTTAACAATCCTTATAATGTTTAAAGGATTGCCTTTTCTTAGTCTCCTGCCAATTCGGACTAGAAAAAGTGAGGTAAAAAAATAAATTAAAAATATTTGATGCATCACATGCGCCTCAGGTGCAATTCGAGTGTAGCCCAGGCATATTTAAGTTGCGCTCGGGTGCATCCACATTTTCTCTCTTCTTGTAATGTGCCTCAAGCACAATTTGAATTGCTACTCGGGAGCATTCACTTTTTTCCGTTTTGATGTAATGAACCACTGAATTCCATGCCAACATGCTCAAAAGTGCAAAATCTAACTGTGAACTCATAATTCTAGATCAACAAAAAAAAAAACTCCATAGTTCAATGGTTCTTGTGTTAGCCCATATTTATTTGTATATAAGACAAATCTTGAACAAAAAATTTGGGCCTTGAGGCACTTTCAAAAGGAAACAGAACAATTTCATTCATACATATGACATCCACGGCCGGGCTCATAGATTTCTGGGATTTGAGGCTGTGAATGATCTCTAGAAGCAAAACCATGGATCAAACCTTCGGCTTCAACGTAGCTCCTTCCCGGCTTCTTTAGTAAATCATTGTCGTTCATACATCTCCGTAGTTCTTAAACTCCATCCCACCTCTCAACAACAACTTGAACAGTACAAAGTATGAAGCTCAAATCATTGTCGTTCATGCTTTTTCTTCTTGCTTACTACTGGTAAAAGTGTGATTAGTGTACGTATGATCTGTTTTCGGACATCTTGGTTGCATCTTATTACTCCTGGCAACATGTTTTGACATCTGGCCGCTATTTTTTAAAGTGTGGTTACGAAACATGCGTTTTGGTGTATGATCTGTTTTCGGATATCTTGGCGGCATCTTATTACACTTGGCTGCATCATATAACTCTTGGCCGCTTGTTTTGACACTTGGCCGCTTGTTATTACTTTGGGCCGCGTCTTATAACACTTGGCCACTTCTTATTACTCCTGGCTACTTGTTTGACACTTGGCCGCTTGTTTGACACTTGGCTACTTGTTATTACTCTTGGCCGCGTCTTATTACACTTGGCCGCCTTTTATTACTTTTGGCCGCTTCTTATTACTATTGGCCGCTTGTTTTGACACTTGGCCACTTCTTATTACTATTGGCTGCTTGTTTTAATACTTGGCCAAGATTTTCTAAAAGCGGGACTTGTATACCCGTCATCTTGGCTGGAGCGCGGGGCTTCTAATGAGGAATTTGGGTTTTGAAGCGGCCCTCTAGGACTTAGTCGACTTAATTGAGCTTACCAGCTGGCCCACCTCATTTTAAGCCAAAACCCATTGAAAAAATCTCAAAAAAGAAAAAAAAACTTTTAAGAATGTTTCAGTTGGCCCAAAAATCTCATGCGTCGCCTTGGTGTTGCACTACTGCCTTGGCCTGGCGCACCCCACGCAAACCAAGTTCAAATGTTTTGGCTACTTTGTGTCAAGAACCAAATTAGTTGGCAAGGTCTCTTTCCTTATTAGTTTGTAAGTGTCATCAATCAACTGACATGATACTAAATTAATTTTTTGAGAGGGAAGGCCCACCTTGCTCTTGGGGTCTTTTGAGTGTCGCCTTGGCCAGGTGCACCCCATCCAAACCAAGTTTAAATCACATCAAGGCTGTACGTGTTTGGGTCAAGGATTCTTGGATGGATTTAAGGAGGAATAGGCCAAGGGAAAAATGAAGTGAAAACCCTGACGTTAAACTTTGGTTTCTCAATCATTCCATTCCCCTTGATATATCCCATCAAAGATCTTTGATCCGAACAAAGCCTAATAGAGTTCAACATGTTGAGCATGAAAGGAAAAAAATAGGGCAGACCTTCCTTCTGCAGGGCACTCCACGGATTAAAGCAAGCGGCGAACTAGCTGATTTCACAGGTATTGGTTCCTCCTCCGCATTTGCTAGCAAAAAAGGAGAAGGTTAATTGATACAACAACAGGTACAGCACACAAGTATGAGAATAGAAGTTGAAAGTTATAATAGATATGGTTGCGACTTGGAAGTGTCCCTCCCTTTTCAGCCCATCAACCATGCGACGGTGTGAGCATTAGTACCACAAGCCAATTGAAGAAAACCTACCTAGTGAAAAGAACGTTTGAGTTTGGAACAGAACAAAACCAAAAATTGACAATGATTTATTCAACGAATTATTCTTGAAAAGAATGCCGCCATTGATGAGAAATAATTTGACGATGAGTAATTTTACATTCTATATGGAATCCTCAGTGAAGTAATTTGATTGGAGATCGATCGAAGTTGTTCAATGAAATCTTCATGGATGGAACTCTTGAAAGCCCTTCGTACTAGCTTCTTGTGGGTCTCTTTTGCTTGAAAAATCCTTATTAAAGGTTGGTCTTTTATAGTCTCTAGGTAACTAGGACTAAAAAAAACCACTACAAAAAGATGCATCACATGCGCCTCAGGCGCATTTGAATTGCGCCCCAGGCGTGCATCCTGCTTTGCACTTCTTTTTGTAAGGCACATTTAAGTTGCACACCGGCCAGGCACACCCAGAATTTCTTTTCGGCCAGCCGGCTTTACAACTGTTGTTCCATAGGTTCAAGTTCATGTTTCTTAGGCGCAATTGAATTGCTCCCTGGGCACATCCTATTTTCCCTCTTTTTGTAATTCGCTTTGGAAGCATTCGGTTTTTCTTTTTGATGTAATGAACTACTGAAATAGACATTAAGTTTTTCATAAAACAGCCAAGAGGCATAACTAATGCACCAACATTTCACATAGACATCAATCATTCTGATTCAAATCATAGTTATAGTTGTTGCCAAACAATGTATCATTCAGATAATCCATTCTTCCACAAAAAATACCAATTAGAAGCAAGAATATCGCTTGGTTCAATATGGGGTAAGAGAAACTGTACGATTAACTCCCATTTATGGTTGGATTCCGTCATCTTTTAGTACTTTAAAAACACTATTTATTGACGTATAATGGGTTTTTATCCAATTTAAAATGAGAAACATACATGCGTTTTACCAGAATGAATCATATTTTTGACCCATCGAGGGTAAAATGGACACTTCTTTAGATGTACAAACAATTTTTTATCCAAACTACTTGGGCTAGAAAGTAAATTGGACAAGCTTTCTAACGGCCCAAAGCAAGAGAAAATTGGAGTTCAGGGGTGTCCGGAGCAAGTCCGCAAAGTTTGACATGTTATGCAGATTAATGCACGTCTGGAGCATTCCTTTGGGCCTTTCACTTTATTAAAACATGATGGAAACGAACAATTAAAATAATGAAGTTTCGTTTATGTAAATGTAGTGAAAGGGGGAGTGATTTATAGATCATTAGAGCGACAAAGGCTAAAGTACAATTTCGCACCCATTTACACATTCTAAGTTCCATTTGATGCCCACATCCACATTCTAAGTTTCATCATCAGTATTCACCCAAGGCAAGACTTGTGGTGAGGGTGAGTGATAACCTGAGGGAGTCGAGCTCAGAGGGGTGCTACTCAAGAGAGTTTTTCGTAATGTTATTGTGTATGATCCTATGTTATTCATTCATTTTGTGAGAGTGCCCGGCCACAAGATTCATTGGGCTCATCACACTTCATTAAATAATTAAAAACCGTTTCATCATCAAGATTCACCCAATGCAAGACTTGTGGTGAGGGTGAGAGATAACATGAGGGAGTCGAGCTCAGAGGGGTGCTCCTCAAGAGAGTTTTCCATAATGTTATTGCGTATGATCCTATAATAGTTAAGTTTCTCTCAATTTGTGCGTGAGTGTTTGGTTTTGATCCTCGATGCACTGCACGACCATGAGCCATAGAGGATTTGATGTTAACAAGGTTTCTGCGGGTTAGGCTCTCTATGTCTAGAGACTTTCCCTAGAAAATTATTTTGTTCCTCTCACACAGTAGACGGTTACTGAAAGAGAGAACTTGAAAAAGTATTTAGCCATGGTCGAACCACTAGCCAGGCTTCCACTCCAAGGAATGATATAGCGCTCATTATCGAAATATCTTGATCATCATGTTTTAAGGGAAGAAAGAAAGACATTCAACCTTGACCCCTAATAAAGGATGGAAAACCATCTATCTATTGGGATAACTGGGGGGGCGGGGGGCGTTAGGGTTTATCCTAAGCAATCTGATACTCAATAAATTAAATTAAGCAGTAACTACAATGTAATTGGGATACACGGATTCACGTGGTGCTCATAGGCTTCGGCGATTTTTGTAGTTGTCATGTTTCTATCCAGTTTTCATGAACGAAACGAAATTTTTTTTATGGCTGGAT
>CM033800.1:31379522-31397770 GCA_019656835.1 Rhododendron ovatum
CACATTCACCGAGAAGGATCTCCCCGTCGAAGGAACCGCTCATAACCGCCCGCTCCACATCACTGTCAAGTGCCGGGGACATTGGGTGCCGACCGTGCTAATCGACAATGGCTCTGCTATTAACGTTTGCCCGATGAGGGTTGCCTACCGCTTGGGGCTCACCAAGAATGACTTAACACCGTCTAATCTGGCCATCAAAGCATACGACAGCACTCGCCGTGCAGTGGAAGGAATTCTGATGCTGAAACTGGATCCTGAGGGTTTTGAGATGGATGTGGAATTTCATGTTGTCGACGTCCCTGCCACCTTCAACCTACTGTTGGGCAGGCCATGGCTCCATAGGGCTGACATCATGGCCGTACCTTCGACTCTGCACCAGAAGGTCATGCTGGGGCTCCCTACCCGGACTTTGACAATCTGCGGGGATTCTGGAATCCGCCCGCTCTCAGATGATGGAACACCTGTTCTGGGGATCATGCACGGGGAAGAAGACTCAAACTTCGGTGGTTTCTCTTTCGACACATCTGGCTCAGTCCTCGCCATTGCCATGGATGATGATTTCACCATAAGCTCAACCGTCCTCGAAATGATGAGGAAAATGTCATTCATGCCTGGCCTAGGACTCGGGATCAACCAACAAGGGATGCTGAGTTCCCTGTCTTTCCTTCTACCGAAGGCCGCTTTGGCTTAGGTTACACCGCCGGCCAAAGACGCCAAAAGAGGAAAGACACGGGAAAACCTCGAACCCTTTTTGGTAACCCCGATAGCTACTTTGTTCGAGAAGGAGGAGGCTCTGCTTATTCGGGACAGATAGAGCCGTTTTGGGATCCGGAGACTTCCACTTGGCTGCCGGGATTCGAAATCTTTGCTGGACACCTGGCCGACGGTGAAGAGGAAACGGCCGAAGAGAAGCTTGCTAAAGGAATTCGAGAAACAGCTGGGTCAGACCAAGGAGAGTTTGACTGGCTGAAGACTTTTGATCAAGGGGGTTTGGAGATGCTGTTCTCCCAAGTAGGTTTGGTTGGCAAGGGCGAGGAAGCTGAAGTGCTGATGCTTGGGCCCGACTCATCAAATGCTCCCGAGGATCCTACCTCTCTCATCGTCAAGGCACAGGGAAGTATCAATAACTGCATTTTCACTCCGCGTCTAACATGCATTGACGATGTATCTGAATCTGACACAGAGTCTGTCGAGTCTAAGTCTAGCTCAGAGTCGGAGTTTGTGCCTCTGGCCCTCCACGTCGTAGCTTTTACTTTGAGTTCGAGTCTGTTGTACTTGGCAACCCTGTTGGGTTTTATGAAATGCATGATCCTACTTCGACTACTTTGCTAGCTTCTATATAAACTGTGTCGACCCTGACGATGAAGGAACAGACTTCGACGGGGACATCCCGGCTGAGTTGCGTTCCCTCATCGAAAAGGAAGACGAAAGGCGTGCTCAGCCTCTAAAAGAAGAAGTAATTTTGTAAATTTGAAAGACGAGGATGACCCCCGTATGATGCAAATTGGTGCGAATCTGTCCCGGAAAACCACGCGGAACAATCGAGCTTCTCAAAGATTTCCCGAGGTTTTGCATGGTCTCACAAGGATATGCCCGGCATTGATCCTGAAATAGTACAGCATCGAATCCCGTTGGAGCCCGGGGCTGTCCCCGTCAAACAGAAACTCCGCAGGATGAGGCCGGATTGGGTTCAGAAGATCAAGAGGAGGTTACAAAGCAGATTGACGGGATTCATAAGGGTTGCAGAATACCCCAAATGGGTGGCCAACATCGTGCCTGTCCCAAGAAGGATGGAAAGATCCGAGTCTGCGTCGACTTTAGGGACTTAAACAAGCAAGCCCCAAAGACAGTTTTCCCTTGCCACATTGACGTGCTTGTGGACAACACGGCGGGGCATGCCTTGCTCTCTTTTGTCGACGGATTCTCCGGATACAACCAGATCTCTGTGGCGCCGAGGACCAAGAGAAAACGACGTTTGTCACGGAATGGGGCACTTACTGCTATGTGAAGATGCCGTTTGGGTTGAAGAACGGGTGCACTTTCCAACGGGCTCAAACGACCCTGTTTCATGATTTTATCCACAAAACCGTTGAGATCTACGTCGATGACATGATTGTAAAGGCAAAGGAGGAAAAGGACTATCTTCCTTCACTCAGGCAGTTTCTTGAAAGGCTTCGCAAGTACAACGTACGCCTGAACCCGCAAAAGTGCACATTTGGGGTCACCTCAGGCAAAATGTTGGGGTTTCTGATCACCGCAAGGGGAATCGAAGTGGATCCTTCCAAAATCAAAGCAATCCTCGAATGGAGCCGCCAAAGTCTGAAAAGGGCGTGCGAAGTTTTCTAGGGAAGGTCCAGTTCATCAGCAGGTTCATCTCCAAGCTAACTCTAACCTGCGAACCGTTATTCCGTTGCTCAAAAAGGGGGTCCCGTTCGAATGGACAGAGAAATGCCAAGCCGCCTTCGAGTCTATTCAGAGTATTTGCAGAACCCACCGGTACTGATGCCGCCTACGCCGGGTCGACCTTTGATTCTCTATCTGTCCGTTTCTTCAACAGCCATGGGATGTTGCTAGCACAGGAAGGAAGCAATGGGGTCGAGAAGGGTTTACTATCTGAGCAAAAGATGGTGGGATCCGAGGAGCGTTATACCCCTCTGGAAAGACGTGTTGGGCGCTAGTTTGGGCTACCAGAAAGCTTAGACACTACATGCTAGCCTATTCGGTGAGACTGATTTCTCGGATGGATCCTATCAAGTATTTCGAGAAGCCTGCGCTCACCCATAAGCTAGCACGTTGGTTGCTTCTGCTGGCTGAGTTCGAACTCCAAACGTCACAAGGAAGTCTGTAAAGGGGCGAGCCGTGGCGAATTCTTGGCGATCACCCGATCGACGGCCCGGAAGACGTGGATTTCACTTTCCCCGACGAGGAGGTTCTAACAGTGGTCGAGGAAGTATGGACGCTCTATTTTGATGGGGCTGCTAACCAGAAGGGATTTGGGATCGGAGTGTTGTTGATCACGCCCGCCGGCGCTCACATTCCGCTCGCTTTCAAGCTGAATTTCGATTACCAACAATCAAGCTGAGTACGAAGCCTGCATCGTCGGAATGGAAGCTGCTATTGCTTAGGGTCGAGAAGTTAGAAGTAATTGGGGATTCAAACTTGGTGGTTTCCCAGGCCAATGGAGATTGGAAGGTTCGTGAGGAAAAGCTGAAGCCTTATCACCAAGATTTGGAAGAACTGATTCCTCGCTTCAATAAGGTGACTTTCACCCATGTCCCACGCTTGAAGAATCAGTTCGCCGATGCTTTGGCGACTTTGGCTTCAATGATCGAACTTCCAATAGGTGTTAAGCTGCGGCCGATTGTGATTGAACAGAGGGACTTGCCTGCTTATGAGTATATCAACGCCATTGATGATGTCGATGATGGCCTACCATGGTACCATGACATTTGGAACTTTGTGGACGCGGGGAGTTTCCTACCGAGGCCACGAAAAGGATCGGATTGCTTTGCAAAGGCTAGCTTCTCAGTACATCATCTGTGGGGGAAGTTGTATCGAAGGTCTCACTGCGGATGCACAAGCTCTGTCAGCGGCGTCGAAGCAACAAGGATAATGGAAGAATTCACGAAGGAGTCTGCGGGCCTCACATGAGCGGCGTCATGCTCGCTAGGAAGATCCTCAGGCAGGGTTATTCTGGTCTACAATGGAATCACAATGCATCGACTACGTACGGCGCTTACAATGTCAAATCCATGCGAACCTGCACATGTCCCTCCGTCTAAACTGTATGGCATGACCTCCGTGGCCTTTCTCTGTTTGGGGCATCGATGTTATTGGGATGATCAGGCCGTCTGCTTCAAATGGTCAAGTTCATACTAGTGGCAATAGACTACTTCACCAAATGGGTCGAGCCGAATCTACAAGACGCTGACAACGGTCCAGGTTGCTCAGTTCATTCGAAAGAACATCATCTATCGGTACGGGGTTCCTCAGGCATTTGTGTCAGATAACGGAAGTCATTTCAAAGGAAGGGTTCTGGAGCTCTTCGAGGAATTCGGTATCGAGATCCATCACTCAACGACCTATCGCCCGCAAACAAATGGAGCGGTCGAAGCTGCAAACAAGAATGTCGAGATGATCATCAAGAAAACTGCCGAGTCTGCAAGGGATTGGCACGAGCAGCTGCCTCTCGCCCTTTGGGGGTACCGAACGTCTATCCGCACTTCAACGGGTGCAACTCCTTTTCCTAGTCTGGGATGGAGGCAGTACTTCCCATCGAGCTTGAGGTACCGTCGCTGAGAATCATGGTCGAAAGTGGTCTCGAAGAGTCTGAATGGCTGAGGGAGGTTTGTCGAGCTAATGTTGTTTGATGAAGAAGGCTCCGGGCCTTGTATCATGTTCAGGGGTATCAGCGTCGAATTGCTCGCGTTCAACAAAAAGGTGAAGTCCAGGGGCTTAGTCGAAGGAGACATGGTTACAAAGGAGATCCGGGCCCAGTGTTTGATCCTCGGGAAATTCAGGCCGAAGCGATCCGGGCCTTACATCATCAAGACTATCCTATCCGGGGGCTGCTAAGCTCATGACTCGACTCGGCAACGAATTCAGCACCCTGGTCAACCTGGATCAACTCAAGCGTTACTATCCCTGAGAGATGCTCGTTGGGTCGAAAACCACAAGGGTGGGCGATTCCAAGCAAAAGTTAGAGCAGCCTGCTAGACCGAAAACCTAAGGAGGCGGTTCTAGGCAAAAATAAATAGGCACAAGTCGAAAGCTCGCTAGGCCGAAAACCTGAAAAGGCGGCTAGGCAAAAGTTAGAGCGTAAAAGGAGAGGTAAAATACACGAGTGAACCTTAGCCTGAACTACGTTCTGACCTGATTCCTTGAAAAGGGATACGTAGGCAATCTCACCTCGAGATTCGGTCACATTCCATCAAAAGTTCGATCCAGGTTTGGCATTTTGGGACACGTCACAGTTTGGGAAGGTCGAGCACAAGTCAAATGCATTGAAGTGAATCAGAAAAGGGGAAACCCATCGTCTTTCAACTTTATTGCAAATTACTACTTCTAATACATAAGCTGAGCATAAAAGCCTTAAAAACAGTTGAAGCATGAAAAACAGAAAAATGCTTAAGAAGCCTAACGGCTCGCAGTTTATTCTAAGCATAGCAAAGTGGCCCGGAGTCAGTTAATATTTTCCTTGCATTCACATCCGCTCTCAGCCACTGTCTGTAGCGACTCCTTAGCCCTGTGGTAAACTCGGCATCTCAGCCTGGAGGGCTCTAAGGCCCCAGCGCCTCTGGTAACCGTTGAGTGTTTGAGCGTTGAAATTCGGGACACGGAAATCCCCAATGCTAATACGGTGATTCTCTGAGAGGCGCCCAGCTGTCGAAGGACACGGCCGGGAATGTAGAAAGTGAAGCTCGACAGTCCTGCAATCACCATCCTGTCGAATCCATCGGAGTGAACAGCCATATCCGGAGGTCCAGCCAGGGGCACCTCCAGGCGATCTCATCAGGCTGCATTTGCTGCATGAACTCATACCAGCCTTCTATGTCCATGTCAGGGTACCGCATCTCCCTTTGATGGATCCTCTTCGGAAAGAGATTCCAGCCCGCCACCGGGGTGCAGAGTTCAGCTTGTCCGACACCACAACTGCATGAGCGAAAAGACAAGTAAGAAGTCAGATAAAGCCTGAGCAAAAGACAAGTAAGGAGCTAGGAAGCAGCCTAAGCCGAGTGTCGAGGTAAAAAAGAGAACGTGCGAATAGCCAGAAAAAGGTGAGCTGAGTGAGATTACCTGAAGCAAAAGCGGCCCGCTGAAACGGCCGACTGGCCCGTATATACCAAATCCAAACCCAAGAGTGTCTGCCAGGACCAAAGGGACATCTCCTTCGTGCCCCCATCTGGGCAGCAACGCTCACAAGTGAAGGGCTGACCTGTCCGTGGGCCGGCACGAGCAGATAGGCGGCAAGCAGGCAGATTACCAAGGCAAACGGCGGCGCGCTTGAGCTCATCGCTGTCCAAATCGCCGTCTGGACTGTACATCTCAATAGCCGCATGATGTTCATTTGGCCACCCTCAAGATAGCGTTTGCCAAACCCGGGAGATGTTGAGCGAGCTGGCCAGCAGTTTGGGCATGCTTGCTTGATAAGGCGGAACAACAAGTGTAAGGACGAATAGGTTCGGAGGATACGCCTGGAATTCCTCAACGGTCGGGCACATTTCGTCATCGCCAAAGCGAAAGACATGGACGTCAGGGTCCCAGAATCTGAGTGCGGCCCGTAGGAGCGCTGGGCAAGCGGCACATGTCGAAGAAAACGGAACGAAGCAAGGCCGTGATATTGGAAATTGAGCCAGTCGACGCTTAGAAATTGCGCCAACCAGGGCCTAAGTAAGTTGGGAGGGGTTGTCCATGGAGAATGTTGAAATACACTGAGGAAAAGAGGAAGCAGTGCAGCCGTGAAGGCCACAATGCAATGCCTCTGCTTTATAGGCCTTGGCTTTTCCATTCCATTGCCAATGAATCAATCAAGCACCATGCTAGCATCCAAAACACACCTGCAAAGGACACTGCCTTCTGGGAGCTCAGAAACCGTGTGGGGGTAAAAACAAAGTGGCCCTGAAAAAGGACAGTTGGTCAGTCAAGTGGATCTGGCATTCAGAAACCTGGCATACGCCAGTTTATAACTGGCGTGTACGTGTCCCCCACTTACTGGCGTACGGGCCTCAATTTCTTGCGTACGCCAGTAAGGTTCACCAGAAACCAGTTTGCAGCAGCTACTGCCTTCGCATGGTCGTTTTCAATTCCGGGCTGGCTTTGGCCGTTTGTTGGTTCCTACAAGTCATAAATATCATTTGGGCTATGGCAAGGCGTCGGATTCCAAAAGCCACACTCGATGAAGATTTCGGACCCTCGGCGGCCCGTTTCAAGCCAAAATCAAGGATACGGGAGGTCAAATCTCGTTTCAGGGCTTTTGCCAAGTTTTTCATACCATACAAGTTACATAGGACTTATGTGACTATGTGGGGGTGTCGGTTTCGGTCCGGGACCATATCGAGTCATCTTTGGCGTCTTATGTCCATTTTTGTGGCATTTTTAGCTTTTCTTCGGTATTTTCCTCGCACCGGGCAATTCTACCGGTTTTGATGGTTCATGCAAGTCATTATGCATCTATTTTATCCTTCGAAAGGGTCAGTTTCTTGCGTTTAGGAGAATGTCGGGTTTTGGCCTGCTAATGCCCAAATTTTCCGTATCCTCCGCGTGTCTGGGATACGTATCATATCCTAGGACTTTTCTGTCTATCTTTTCTTCGAGCTAAGTCAATCGTGTATATGTGCAAAGTGTCTTTTGTCGATTCAGAGCATTCATCAATGCATGTTAGATTTAGTGGAGGGTTTATCCTTTTCCTTTATGAAGTCTCATCAAAGTAAGGAAAAAACGATAAACAGAAAATGCATAGTTATATACTACTGTGTCAAAGCGTAACGGTAGGATGTATCAAGTATCAAATGGCACAACGGCCCGGGCAGAACTAAAAGTATCAGGGCACACTTGCCCAAAGGTCAAAAGGCACGCAGGCCCCATCCAAGTATCAAAGTATCTACTCAAAGTGTCAAGTAGCAGCAAAATAAACTAAGGCTGGGTGATAGCCTCAGTCGTCAAAAAGGTCGTCGTCGTCGTCGTCCTCCTCACTCTCCTCCAACTCTCGTGGATCCATCCAGAACCTGGGGTCGCTCGCTGAGTCAGAGCCACTGCTGAGGGACGTCTCCTCCTCTTCTTCTTCTTCCTCTGCTTCTTCCTCCTCTCTCCTCTTTTTCTGTGAGGGTCCCTCGACAAGCCTCTTCTATGCAGGCCTCTTCCTCAGTTCTCGGCGGAACTGGAGCTCCTCACTAGCCGAGTGATTAGCACTCCCCGCTCTACCCTTGCCACTGGCTGAGAAGAGCTCGTCGCTACCTTCTTTGCTGGAGGAGGCCGCACACTCTTCCTCCTAGGAGCCGCCCTATCATGTCCCTACATGTTCATTCAATTCATTTAACATACATTGTGCACATTGTATATCTCGAAATGCTAAGTGCAGGAAACATCAAAAGCAATCCTATTCAAAAGCGGAAGGAAAGTTATACCTGAGGCTGCACGGCAGGAGCAGGAGCTGGAGCTGGGGTGGGTAGTGCAACTGCAAAGAGGCACCGCGGCTATCTTATGAAACTCCTTCTCCATGGCCTTCATCAGGCGAGCTGCCTCCCGCACCCATTCCATCGAGCCTGTGATACTTTTTGGGCAAATCAGAATACAAGCCAAATATACATGCTGAAAGCGGAGTAAGGAAACTACAAAGAGGTGAAGGATATCATACCGGCCCTGTGATCTCTGCGGGGCCCGTCCTGGCAGGCTCAAACCGAACTACGGCCTCCTCTCCTTGAGCGTCCCGCACTGCTAGAGTCCAAGAAAGCCGAGGCAACCCGGTCGCTGTGGCATAGTCACTCCTCTCTCTCGGCCGAGCTGCCCTGCTCCTCCGGCTCCACCTCTCCTCGCCAGCTTCAAGTGCCTCGCTCTGCACGGCGACATGCTCCAACACTCCAAGAGGCCTCGCCAGGCGCTGCATCCTATAGACAGCATAATCACGCTCATGCCTCAGAAAAGCAGCAAGGCCGGTCAGAACAGTGAAGCGCCTCAGCTCAGCCAGAGTGTACTTGTCTGTGTGAGAAGCATGAGGAGGAAGTGGCCCGGGAACCTGGAACTCAAGAGAGCCCAGTGACTACCGTGTCACCCGGTCACCCAGGTACCACCGCCACCCGAAGGTAGACTCCAACAACACCCGGCTCGCTGTCACCACCCTGCTCCGCGCTAGGTATTCAGGCTTAGGCTCAGCATTGCTCCATGGGTTCCACTCTACCTACAAGACAGTGGTACAGATGCTAAGGTATCAGCGACAGCATTGAAGCAATTTTAAGGGCAGAATGATTCAATTTGACGTATTGCATACCTGAGTTCCAGACAGCTCATCAAGGTACGACCTGAAGGCTAGGAGGCTCCCTCTCGACTTCTTCTTGCCACTATACATGGGACCCAGATCATGGCACGAGGGAGCATCCTCAGGTTCGGGCACTTTTCTCTGGCGGGTACATCTTCAGCACCTCGTAGGCCCACAGCTACAAATGGTCAAACAATCAAAGCATCAGAATACAGTTCATATGCAAATTAAAGACAGTGCAAGAAATGGAAAAGTAGGAAGTAGATTACAAGCTGTGTTTATTACCTCCCACACTCTCCAGTAGCCTGCCGTCGCCTTCTTCCCACGCGAGAACTCCCATGAAACCATAGCAGGTACCCAGAGCTGCTCCTTCCAGTCAAACCTCGAAGCTGTGCTCAAGTCATAGAGGGCTGGCAAGTAGGACAGGTGCACCGTGGATCGCTTGTTCGAGTACAAGGTAGCCCCGAATAAGTACAACAAATAGGCTCTCGCCATCTGCTCCGCCTCCAACTCCGAGTCCGACTCCCTCCCGTGCAAATGCCGCTTGAATTGGTCATAATGGACGGTCTCTGCCTCACCCGCCGATGCCTGCCCTAGGAACCACTCCAGAGCCCTGGGATCCCTATAAATCTCCGAGTCAAACGGGATAGGCTATCCTCCTACCCTCAAGCCAGTGAGCGCTGCAAAGTCAGACGGAGTCACCTTCATCTCCCCGATCGGCAGTGGAAGGTGTTCGAGGAATCCCACCACCTCTCAGCCAGCGCAGTAAGCAGAGCGTGGTCACTCTTCACGGCCGTCAGTGTGAGAATGAACGCCGAAACCCTGCAGCGTCAACTAAGGCCCTGACTCGCTCGGGCAACCCTCGGTACAACTCAAGAGAGCTCGCTGGAACCTCCATGGCCCTGAGTACTGGCTGCTCCCCTCTGCATACAAAGACAGACAGCAAAAAGAGTCTCATCAATTGCAATTCAAGCAGTCAGTCGAATTCAAATTTCAAAAAGTAACTCTACAGTCAAAACAAGTATCATAAAGGTCGAACAAAGTTACTGGGCACTCGTATTACTCTATCCAGTTTTGCTATCAGTCGAATCAATTCAAAGGTATTTCTCAGTCAAGTTCCGAGCCACAAGGTCTTATTTCTCTCAAGGCACACCTCTCAGTCGATTTCACAAGTGTTCTGTTTATCAATATGATCAATTCAAACTATGGGGCATGCCGTCTGGGGCGTTCGACATGTCCATGGCAGCCTACCTAGTCGAATTCAAGTTCAAAGGATGTATCTTATTAGTCGAGGCAGTTTATGATTGATTCAAGGTTGGCACCGGCGGTTTTATCAAAATTATGGGTCTTCTGCAAGTCGATTTAGCTACTTCAAGTGTTCTATCATTCAAGTCGAGTTTCAAAGTCGAAGGCATGCTATTCAAATCCTACTTTCTCAGTCAAGTTACATTTCAAGGTTCTAGCCTACATGCATTACAAGACAAGCTGCGACAGTTCAAAACTACATATTGTTACAAATGACAAGGCATGCATATCAAAGTGAGTTCAGGGAATACCTGCCCAATCCACGGATAGGTGTCTCTGTGGGTCTCTCAGAATGAGCTCTGCGTCATAGCTCTCCCTCAAAGGTGTGAGACTCTCAACCCCAGACGAGATAAACAAGTGCGGCTCGGGCAAGACGTATGTGGCCGCGTCAAACCTAGCACGGGGTGCCAGTCGTATGGACTCTGCAAGCGTCACTGCCCGCTCAAAAGACCACACCTCCCCCTGAGTTTCCTCGGCAGCCTCGGTCTCGCTCACAAAGGCCTCCTCCTCAGCCCTGGCCCTCTCAGCCTCCTCTCTCAACCGCTCCTCCTCCTGGGCCCTCTCTACCTGCTGGAGCCTGTCCTCTCGCACTGCCAGCACTGCAGCCACCACCCCCAGGTACTCCCAGAGCAAACGGCCGAGTTCTTCCTCAGATACAAACTCTGCAAAGTCCCCCCTTGTGATAGGAACATGCACTGAAGACCCACTGCTGGCCGAAACTCCACCTCCTTCGTGGGTACCTTTCCGGATACTCCCTCTTCAACCATGGGACCTTTGCCCTCGCCGGATCTCTCACCGGTGTCTCCGGCCGGCCTCCATCATCACCACCACCACGGCCATCACCGCCGGGCCTGGACGAGCCCAAACCTGTGATCACCAAACCTTCCACACCACTACTTGGATCCAATCGTCGAACCCGTGGACCCATTGTGCCAACGCCTCCTGGCGTACACACCACCATCCCTGGCGTACGCCCCTCCTTGCTACCAGCCACCACTGCTGCATGGCCACCACCATCGCCGCCGCTGCCTGCAACCATTGCACTGACACTCGACGAGGGTTCGCCCGTCGTCTGATCGTCGATTCGAGACTTCGGAGTCTCGATGCTACCCCGGGGCTGATTTCCCTCCTCACCGGCATTGCCATTGCCGCCTCCACCACTGGGTTCCGCCATAGATGAGTGAAGAAACGTGGGTTTTGGGGAAAAATGGAGGATTGTGGAAGAGATTGAAGGGTTTTTTGAGAAAGTTTGACAGTTTCCAGAGTTCAAAACCAGAGAAGAGCGGTTTCTGCACCGTCTCAGAAGCTTATACGACGTATAGAACATTTGGGCCGGTCTGGGCTGGATCTGGGCCGGTTCGACCAACGTTTCTGGCGTACGCCGGTATATGGATGCCGTATGCCATTGTAGTTTGGGCCTCAGGCCCAACTCTCGTGCTAAAGCCGGATTTATCTCCAAACCAAGGCCCAAGGGTGGCCCAGCTTCACATTAGCTCATATGGGCCCATCCCCAAGCAGAGATCCATCCAATTTCAAAATCAACGACGATCCACTCGTCCAATTTCAAATCAACGACGATCCATCCGTCCAATTTCAAATCAACGACGATCCATCCGTCCAATTTCAAATCAACGACGATCCACTCGTGCCAATTTCAAATCAATGACGATCCACTCGTCCAATTTCAAATCAACGACGATCCAACCGTCCAATTTCAAATCAACGACTATCCACCCGCCCAATTTCAAAATCAATGACGATCCACTCGTCCAATTTCAAATCAACGACGATCCGCTTGTCCAAAAGCAAATCAAACAGGTTCTTCAAAATTCCCGTATTCTGGATAGCCTTGAAGAGGGTGTCTAGAAAACCTTTGACGTTACTTGTTTCTAGTCAATGGTGCTTCAAGTGCCGTCAAAGGGGGGCTTCTGTAGACACCTCATTCTGGACTGTCCAGATAACGTTCTTTCGATCTTTTATTTCCCCAACGATGATGATAGTCGAGAACAGTCTGAGGTTGACGATGGTGTTTGAGCTTTAAGCGTCCCGAACCCCTTTCAACCCCATTTCAAACCCTTCAAACCAGAGCCAAACAGCCCCAGCAAAACCCAACTAGCTTACGCCAGTACCTTAATGACGTACGCCAGTCAGCTGCCATGTGTCGGTCATCGACCGTTGACCCAGCTTTCACTGGCGCACGCCAGTCCATATGTGGCGCATGCCAGTCAAATCCAATCAAATCAACTTTATTCAGCCACATGGATGAGACTTTTGTGCCACCCTGACGTCGGCTACAGTCTCTCTGATGATTACTCTCGGCAGAGATGCTCCCTCCCTCTCCTACACCCCCCATTAAGGCAAGTCCCATGCATTTAATGCATGGGAGGCTCCCCTTCTCAACTAACCAGCCAAACAAGGCCTTGATCAATCTGATCTCAATCCCTCTCTCCTCTATAAATACCCCCCTTGCATTCATTTGCAAGGGGTTAGCCACATTAAGGAGAAAAAGTTTCCTTCTTCTCTCTTCTTGCTCTTCTTCTCTCTTCTTCCATTGAAAGAGAAAGGAAAGCAGCCTACTTCCATACACCCACTGATGTCCAGTCACCATACAACCTCCATCTTCAACCTCTAAAGCTCAATACCATCCCCAAACCACAACACAAAAAAAAGGTATACCACCTTTGTGTTCTTTTCTGTTTTCGACCCTGAGGGGAGTCAGTAAGGTCCAGGCTAGTAAACAATACTAGTCCTGGCCTTAAAATGATAGAATACAATGATCGTATGAGATGGGACATGGCGCGCGCCAGTCATTGTATGCCGTACGCCAGTCATGGCAGAACGAGCACTACTGGCGTGGGGATCATGGATCATCATCTCAGTTATTTTACATTTCTGTCAATCACCCTTGCATGTTAATAATCAGTTTACTGCTTTCTGTGTATTTAGAGTTGCTTAGATGCTGTAGTTTATGCTCACTCTTTATCTGTCCAAAAGGCCTCTGGGATCTCTCTGGTCATGCTCCAGAACCCAGATGATGCAAAGCCAAGCACTGGATCTAGTTCAAAGTGGCGTACGACTGTCTATGACTGGCGTACGGCAGTTTATCTCAAGATCCAGTGGCTGGCCCTTGTATCTTAGCTTAATCTTGGCCTATCTTCTGTCCCCACACTATTTTTGGGGTGTTCTGTTTTCTTTCATGGCTTAAGCCCCTTTCGTTTGCCTGTAACTATGTGTATTCCATTTTGTTAAACTGCGTGGTTTGTCCTGAGTGTGCGCTGGTCCCTTCCAGAGCCCAAAGGGTTGCAAACAAAGACTGTGAAGTCATATAAGTGGAGTACGCCAGTCCTACTATGGCGTGCGCACGTCCAGTCAACATGTGCTGGATCGGCCAGTGCATGCTGGCACAGGACCTGCTCACACCCCTGTAAGGCAGCGTACTCCAGCCTATTTGGGTTGCTCAGTGCTTGTTCTCAATCTATATTTAGCTTTGCAATCAAGTCATCCATAAACATTTTGTCATATAAATGCAACTTGTTACAGTTTTTTTTTTAATCCCCATTAACTGTTCCCCTGCCCTAACTGGCTAAAAAATGATCAAATGACAGAAAAATGCAAACGTTTTACAAAATAAAATGCCTGAGTAGATGTAGGGGGATGAAAACAATTGATGCTTCGGTTCAACTGGATTGCAACGGCTTATTCGTGCCTCTTCACCGGAACCCTAGCTCGACGTCTGAACCCTAATCTGCAAAATAGACAGGGGGTGAGTGCACCTTTGCCTCTCGTGGCAAAGGCCCTCCGATGCCTTTGTTAGTATCACGTACTAAGAACAAAACCCTAATTATCAGTAGGAAAGCAATAATAATGCAGTATATTGCGTACCTTTTACCTCTAAGTTTACCTCCTATTTATAGATTTGTGGATGCTTGCTGCCCAAGCATCCCTGTTTCCATAGGACTCCCAACTCGTATGGGAAACCAAGGATATCAAGGATTCTCGTTTCCTTTATCAGTTTAATGGAAAAGAGTCCTCGTTAGGATTCTTTTCCTTTACTGGCCAATCATCCCATTCTCATTGGGTATCTTTCCCAGATCCCATATTCTCGGATCCTATTCCTTAATGGAATACCAACATTCTGGATTCTTCCAGAACGTTCCCCAAACTCTAACAATTGATTTGGAACTCTTTCTCTGTTCGGCCATCTTGTTGCCGAACAGACTGTCTGGACCAAATGACTTCACATGTAATTTGGTCCAAACGTAATGATAATGTCTTTATCTGCCGAACAGTTAGTTTCGCACTACTGACTTCACTTGTCATTGGCCTTTTACTAGCCGAACAGACTCTATAGATCATTGACTTCCCACATCACTGATCCATATCCCTGTTCACCGTACTGCCCGGTGATAAGTCCTGTTGTATTCACCACGTGTTCCCGAACATCACGTGTTCGGCAACTAAATGCATCTGCTCGGGAATACCTCCCTACAGTAGAGACCGATCTCCGGATTGGGCGAGAGGGGTGCCATAAAATCCTTCCCCTCTCGTAACCTGGCTCCCGAACCTTAGATATTGAAGGTGACGACGGACCAGTCTATGCCTTTTTCAAAATCAAACAAACGTGGCAAACGTTTTCGAGCTCGGTTCCTTGGGTATTTCACCGCTAAAACCCGAGTTGCGACTCTGAATCGAGGCGTTTAGCCGCGCTTTTCAAAGAGGGCCGCACCCATTTTCAAAAGACGACGAAAATCAAAATTTTGGGGCGCGTGCCCACACAATGGTAACGGTCAAAATGTCCCTCTCGCACAACCTCACGTACCAAATGTTCTTAGAGCCCCGGATCCCATAAATATTAATAGGGCACAAATATTGGAAGTCATCCAAGATGTGTACAGACCAGGGCTACGCAGGGTAGAAAAACCTATGTTTAGAAAGCCTTACCCACATTGGGTTGACAATATTCCTTTGCCAAGGGGGTACAAATTGCCTGAGTTATCACTTTTTAGTGGTACAGAAAACCAATCAACAATCGAACATATAGGCCGATTTTGCCTACAATTAGGCGATCTGGGTTCTGATGATGTTTTTAAATTGAAATTGTTTCCGCATTCATTAACTAAGACAGCATTCACGTGGTTCATAAGCTTACCTGCAAATTTTATCCATACGTGGTAAGATATGGAAGAACAATTTCATGCTTAATATTTCAGGCACGAACCAGAGGTTTCAATTGCTGACTTGGCTAAGTTAAAATAGAAGCCAAATGAAACAGCAGAACAGTTCTTAACTAGGTTTAAGAGGTTAAGAAACCAATGTCACTGTAATGTGCCAGAGACCGAGATAGTTCGAATAGCTCAGGATGGTCTCGAGTTTAATTTTAAAAAGCAGTTTAATGGATCTAATTTCAAAGATCTATTTGAGCTTTCTATGAGAGCATCTCAATTTGAAGTTATTCTGCAAGAAGAAAAGCAATTAAAGAATACGTCTCTGGGAACTTATTACCAAGATGTGGAAGGGGATATTGAAATCGATGTAGCACAAGTTGTTGGAAAATCCCCCATAATTTGTGACACTCTGGTTAAAGCAGAAAACCAATGAATATGCCTTCATCCCAACCCAATAGTCATGGGGGGCAAGCAAATTATAGACAGTATTCGTTTGACTTAGCACAGGCTGACCAAATATTTGATGAACTGTTGAAACAAAAGTTTATCACTTTAAGTCCTGGGCATATTATTCCTTCTGATAAAGATAGAAAAGGAAAAGAATGCTGCAAATGGCACAATTCATTTAGGCATAACACTAACAATTGTGTTACATTTCGGAATTGTGTACAGGATTTGATCCAGAAGGGGCTGCTGCAATATGCTAAAGGTGATAAGGATCCGATGGGTATCGAATCCAACCCTTTTCCAAAGATTGAAGTGAACATGGTGGCGGCCAGTCTAGCTAAAAGGCTGGGTTCCAATATTATGAACAGAAGCAAGGGGATGAAGATCAGATGCAGACTGAAGAAGAGTCAGCAAAGTCTCATACCTCCAGATTCCCAAATGATTACCTGTGTATCAGGTCGGACCTGAAGTCTAGTATGAAGAAGCAATTATAGCAGAAAAGGAGTAGAAAAGTGCATTCTCCAAGTCCGGACTAAGGTTCAACACAATGGGAGGAAATGATCTTCAAATATATGTTGGGGCCAAACTGATTTATGAAGGAATAGACCCAGGGCTTTTCAACAGGATAGAGTCAGAACATTGCTATGGGCCAGTTGATGGACCATTCTTGTTCAGAGGACACCCAGTGGTGCCTGCAAGGCCTGGGGTGCCTTCTTGCCAAGACCTTAAGCAGTATGGTACCAGTTTCCCAATCGAATGAGATACCCTAATCAAAGGGGTGTTGGTTTCAAAAGAGGTATTGGACCACGAGGTGGAGGACCTTATGGACGTGGGTGGCACCAACCTAGGATGGTAATGCCGCCTAATCATGATCATGAGGATTGGAGCACGCTTAATCACCCAAAATTCCCAGCGGAGGGTTGGTATATCAAAGTATCCAGTTCACAGAAGATAAGACTTCAAAGGAATTTGTAGCCCAGGCTTATGGTGACCCATGGGATCATGTTTTCGAACCAAGAGAAAGATTGGAACCATCAAAGGTTTCAAGCATGGTATGGACCCGAGAGCAAGGGGAAGCCAGTGGTCCGAAAAAGCCACTCTCAAGCATGGGGGCAGGAAATAATGCTGAGATTTCTCCCCAGTCGACTGCCCAACCAAAGGGTAGGAAAGAGTTGAAGCAGAGCTTGAAGAGAGATGGAGGAATTCCAGAAACTCATGGAAGCAGACGATGATGATCTCTTTGACAAAGGTTCAGAACAAGAAGACCTGATCAAAGATGCTTCCCCATCTCCACAAAGGTCTATAACATTTGGTGAAAGTTTGGCCGCAATCCAATTCGGGTCAGTACCTATAAACTGTAGGGGGATGAAAACAATTGATGCTTCGGATCACCTAGGATTGTAACGGCTTATTCGCGCCTTTTCACCGGAACCCTAATTCGTCGTTGGAATCCTAATCTACAAAATAGACAGGGGGTGAGTGCACCTTTGCCTCTTGTGGCAAAAGCCCTCCGATGCCAAAGTTAGTATCACGTACTAGCAATCAAACCCTAATTATCAGTAGGAAAGCAATCAGAAAGCAGTGTATTGCGTACCTTTTCCCTTTAGGTTTACCTCATATTTATAGATTTTCGAATGCTTATTGCCCAAGCATTCCTGTTGCCATAGGATTCCTAACCCGTATAGGAAACCCAGGATATCAAGGATTCTCGTTTTCCTAATCAGTCTAATAGAAAAGAGTCCTTTTAGGATTCTTTTCCATTACTGGCCGACATCCCATTATCGTTGGGTATCTTTTCCAGATCCTACATTCTCGGGATCTCATTCCTTAACGGAATACCACTATTTCTGGATTCTTCCAGAATGTTCCCTATGCTCCACACCTCGACTGAAGTTCTTTCCTTGTTCGGCCAACCCGTTGCCGAACAAACTTCCTGGACCAGCTACTTCACATGTAACTTGGTCCAAACGTAATCAGAATGTCTCTATCTGCCGAACAGTTTACTTTACACCACTGACTTCTCATGTCATTTACCTTTGATTAGCCGAACAGACTGCATGGATTAATGACTTTCCATATCATTAGTCCATATCGCTGTTTACCATACTGCCCGGCGATATGTCTTGTCGTACTTACCATGTGTTCCCAAATATCACGTGTTCGGCAAATAAATGTATCTGCTCGGGAATACCTCCCTACAATTGCTCCCCAGCTTCATTTATTTACCACTGTTCGGGGCAATATATGAAGCTTAGAAACAAAATTTTATTTAGACCAAACTCTTCTGATCCCGTGCAGTCGTAATTTCAATATTTCATTGATGCCTTTTGGCGCCTCTGTCATTATACCATTTTGGGGTA